>JAFBJW010000438.1:395834-612392 GCA_016785235.1 Pseudorhombus dupliciocellatus
CAACGCACCCCCCCCCCCCCCCCCCCCCCCGCCAAGGCCACACGTCCTCTCTGCCGCCGGCGCAGCCCTGGGTCGTGTTTCCATTTAGAACAGGAATGATTGGATCTGTCTGCCCGGCACAAACGGGCTGCCCCCTTATTTATTTGTAAATTGCGTCACATATATATACCATCGGCACTTTTATGGTTTGGTAAATAAAGCTGCAGCGAATAGTGTTTGTGCCGATGGAGGCAGGCTCACAGGGAATGTTCTCCTCATGGACGGAAATGGGTTATTGCAGCGGCAAGATGATGGTGATGGGACGGATCTGTGTGTGTGTGAGACAATTTAGGTTAGATTGGGTTGAGATTTGTCTCAGGTGAGGGTCAAGTGTGTGTGTGTGTGTGTGTGTGTGTGTCCCAGTGAGACTTCCTTCAGAAGCGTCAGCTGCTCTGCTCAAACTGAAGAGGAACGTCTGGTGACGTCAAACGAGCTGCAGCCGGTCGTTATTCTGGAATAAATGAGGTGGCGTGAACGCAGGGCGCCGAATTCCCATCAGCCACCCCTGCTGACGTCAGCGGTCCACAGGGGGCCGATCTCTGTGCTGCTGCACGTGCACGTCCTCGCTGATTGCTCTGCACTTAAAGCTCACACACACTGGCGGGACCCTGAGGCCAATCATACGCAGATTAGTATCCATGTTTCTCCTTTCACTCGAGCACATTCACGTACAAAGTTATTTCCACGTTCGCTTGGTTCAGGCCGAGATGTCTGAGGATCTTTGGGAGCACAGGTGTTCGGTTCAGATCAGCCAGCTGCCATGGGAGACGCCTGGAAGCTGCGGGATGAAGTTCTCCTCTGTTGCCTTTTGTTTCCTTGTTGTTGTGACTCGTGCGTCAGCGCTCTGCTCTCGCGCTCGTTTGTCCCCGATCAGCGTTCCAGTGAATCCACAGGTTCGCGATTGGACTTTATCTCCGTGCTGCAAACTGGCCGGCTGACGACAGCGTGGGATGAGAGCGCCATTGTTAGTCGTCCAGTTCCATCTCCTCGTGCCAAACGGCCCCAAAGACAATGCAATAAAAGTGACGGATTTGCCTCGGCCAAAAGTCCTGTCCTTGACAGATCAGAGATGTCCAATCTTGCCCCATCCCCTGCTCCAGGTAAATAACTTTCCCCGGCTTCCTCGATGGCAGGAAATAGGCCTGTCAGCGGCGCCTGGGCCGCACTGTGTTGTGAGCTGCGTTTGATTCATCGCGGGTCGCGAGGCGCCCGGCGGAGTACGAGCTGAGCGACACCATCACAGCAAACGGGAGTAAACAAGTTAAAAATAGATCTGTGCGTTTGAGGCAAGACAAACAGGTGATTATGAAATAACCACAAAATATTAACAACACAAATAAGTACAGTCATGATAATGAGTTGCAAGCCCTTTCGTCTTAATTATGTTGTGTAGCTCTGGAACTGCTCTGCTGCTCATTACCGCTGCCTGGGAACCATGAAAATAAACAATGGAGAATCGACTTTTACTTAAAATCTAATTCCAAGGAAAGTAGAAGAGTCTCTGGCAGTTTCAAATGACTTATGCTTTAATAAGTACAATTTCAAATTACAAACGAAGAGAGAAAAACAAATTAAGCGAGGGATCCTGGGACTGGGCACCTGTGGCCCAGAATCAGCCGGGAGCGGCCCCGGGCCCCTGCAGCACCATCACAATATCTTTGCTGGAGAGATAGTTTGAATTGAGTTTCTGGTCTCCTGACAAATCAAACCTCCAACTCCTGACAGAAATATTCAGCCGTTTATCTGCTGGAGCCTCTGCTAAGCTCACTTCACGTTGTCTGGTGGTAGAGCATGTTTTTAAGATCTGATTAAACTGGTCGCAGCGGCCGACGCCGTGGAGGCAGTAGTTTGAGAGAAGTACAGCAAATGACTTTTGACGTCAAAGATAACAGCAGATGAGGGCGTGACGCCGCGGCGAGACAGAGCGAGGCCCCTCTGCCGTCGGCGAGGATGAATCCGGATGTGCTGCCGTAGTCCGGGCGTCTTTCACAAGTCTTTGTTCTCTGGCTGTTTCTCGTGTCTGATCCCCAGCAGCCCACAGGGGAGGCTCAGTGGGCCGTGCGCTCCCAGAGAAGCCTCTCTGTTTGATCACCCTCCAACATATTTGAACAATTTAGGCAGGGATGAGCGCAGGTATTTCACAGCCTGCCACAGGCGTGCTTTTGGGGGAGGCGCCGCTTGTAGCCTTTTTATTTGGACGCTGGATGATGTTTTTTGGATCTCATGCAGCTGACATCTTCCCCTTACAGGAATAATCACAACTCTGCCTTTGAAAAACATCTCTACTCTTCCCGTGCGTCCCTCGGGCGCTAAGGCATTTCGCCCCCGGTAGATGGCGAGGTCGTGTGCTCGCTGTGGCGTCCACGGTGCGCCGATAAAGGCTTTTCTAACGCCTTCGCTCGGAGGTCACATGAGAAGAGAGCGGACCGTGGATTCCATTTCATGCCTCAACGTGGAGGAAATCAATGGGACATAAAGCAGCAGGAAACACACGTTGAGGCCGATCTCCATTAATGTTTGAGCGCCCAGAGAGAGAGAGAGAGAGAAGCCACCGGGTTCAATATCGCCATGAAAGGACGTTGATGGTGGTGGGTGTCACTGAATCCACTCAGAATGCAGATGAGAGGTCAGGGCCATTATTGATGGATCATGAGAGCCCTCTGCTGACAGTTAAATCACGGGAGCCACCAGGAGCAGGAGCAGCAGGAGCAGCAGGAGCAGCAGGAGCAGCTCCTGGTTCCAGCCTCTGAAAATCAAAATTAGACTTGTGATTATTTTCCGTGGTTGACTCATCACAAATGAGCTGCTTTTTTCTCCCCTTGAAGCCAGGCTGGGAAAGTCTCATCATCATTTAGCGCTAACGTCTTATTTCAAACACCCACCTAGTGCTGTAAAAGAGATGAAGCAGAGGTTTTAGTGGTCCAGGGGGAGGAATGGGGAGCAGCATATCGGAGTGACCGTTGTTTCGCATGATGATTTAAAGTTGTGAGAAAAGGTTTCTAGCCTCACGCGGGGATTTTTAAATTCACTTTCACTCAGATTTTTAATAACCGGCTTCCCCCTCCGCTGAGCCCTCATATAAAACCCATTTCACATTACTTTTAGTTCTGCATGATCTCAACTATCAGCTCCCTGCCTTTTTTCCATATGTTCATAGAGGCCATGGCCCGCCCCCTCCAAATTTAGAAGGTAAATAAATCATAGTTTAGTTGGAAAAAACACAGTAATATTCAGTGTTCTTTACTCGTCCGTCAGCTGTGTGTGAGCTCGGCTGATCCATGAGGTGTGGTGGAGTCAGAGCCCCTCCCCCTCTGCCTGCAGACGTCCACACACACACACACACACACACACATCTGGCCTCGGTGTCATTTTGTGTTTGCACTAATATATCTGAACGAGGCCGAGTCGCCAGCGAACATGAACATATGTACATTTGTACCCTGATGTAATTATCATAAAGTGCGTGCATGGGGGGAATAAACCAGGCTCCCTGCAGGATCCGTGTCAACACAATGTGAACAAAATAATAAACTGTGACATTTGCATATAAATAAATGTTTTGATTTTCTCCCTCATCCCATACGTGGCCCCCGAGAGAAGCTTCTCTCTCTCTCTCTCTCTCTCTGCTGCTGCTCAGATTTGGGATGGAATCCAAACAGGGAATATGAATCTGGCTTGGTTGGAATAGACGGAGCACAGGACTGGCGCCCACAATAAGACTAATCCTTGGGGTCATTCTCAGTCTTGACAATCTCTGCTAAGACCCAGTGTGGGATTACAGGTGACTGCAGGCGTCATCTCTCCACCGGCAGCCAGAGTCGTGCTCCGGCTCAGCCTCGCCGGGTGACGCCCGCCCTGGCGGAGATGGGCGGGTAAAGGTCTGCGGGGAGATGTTGGCGTGGAGAGTGGGCGGAGCTCGTGGTTAGATCCAGAGGATGAGCAATATGTGGTGTGGAGCCTGTGCACGTTCCAGACAGCACCGCCTGCTACGGCCCCACCACCAGGGGGCTCCAAAGCCAGAGTTTACGCAATAGAACAAATGATACAAAACTCCAAGTCTGTGGCTCTCCTGCTCCTCCTGCTCCTCCATGGAGAACAGTGGTCAGGCTGAAGTGGGCGGAAGAATAAAAAAAGAGAAGACAATCTCTTTAAACGGCTCTGGAGAGGTGTGAATGTGGACCGAGGAGGGAAAATGGATTTTGGCAAAGCTTCGAGTGTTAGCAACACTGAGCTGGAAAGTGGATCCTGCAGCAAGAGACGCTTTAGACGCTTTGATTCATGTGCACGCCAAAAATAAAAGCCCTCGGTTTTATCACCTCCACCAGGGAAGGTGTGTGTTTATTGGTATTTGTCCTGAAATGGATCAGGAAGTGGAGCCGATGAAAAATCCTTCTGTCGCCGTGGTAATGACATCATTTCTGAGCGTCAGACTTCAGAGTTTCTTCTTCTATTTTTAATGTGACTTCCAGCTCCCTCCAGTCTGAATCTCTGGACGTTTTTATGCTGAAGTAGCAGTAACAGGTCAGGAGCCACTGATGTTTAGGAATGATGCTCTGTGACTTCAGATGATGAACATCACCGTCTCGCTTTCAGCACCTCTGTGTTCCGTTATTTTAATCAGCTGTTGCTGCCTCCCCTGCTGTGCAGATCCACGGACGTTTGCACAGCCGGGCTACAAGAATTTAAGGAATTAAAAGCCGCATCTTACACATTCTTTAATATTTGTCTGCCAGTGATTACAGAGTGCTGCTGTCTCTTTGGTCTCCACAGAGGAAAGTGAATCCACTCATGTGCCCCCCCACTTGAAACATGTCTACAATATGACAGTGAACAGGCTGAATGAGCACAGATGAAGAGATGAGAGCATTAGTGGAGCAGCTCCACTCGCCCTTCGCTCGTGTTGGTGCGGTGTCATAATCCGAATGAGGCCGGTAATTGATAACCACTGGAGTTCATTGTGGCGGCGACAGCGTGAGGCCCATAACGGCCTCGTATGTGTGAGAATAATAAAGAGGAAGGGGGCGCCGCGTGGGTGTTTGGAGGCGTAGATATAATAAGATCAGGGTAATGGAGGCATTCATGCGAAAATATAAGTCTTCAGTTTTGGCATTTTCAGCTCCGATGCTCTCAGAGCTTTTGTTTGTCATCGTTATTACCGTGCTCCTATGATTAAACAACCCGTCATCCTGTTTGAGACACACACACACACAGTAGCATGCATGCTGCTCCGGATCCGGCGCCACTCCCGGGGGCCTCCTCCGGGGCCGTTCTCAGAGATAGCGGGGATACCCCCCACCCCCTATTGTCTGACCTTTACAAAACAAGTCAGAGAGTGTGTGGCATTTTCCTCTGATCATCAGCACCTCAGCACATGAGAAATGGCCGCCGGGCCTCAATTAAGGCCCCGGGAGGAATGAGTCACTTTCCTTCAATGGCGGTCGTTATCTAACCCGCAGGCTCCTCTTCGCTTCCCACCACACGACTGAACCTGCCCGTTCACCGCCATATTCCCGCCGTCACTCTTGTGCTTTACATTCTATAATCCTCTGTTTATTTGCGGCTGCATTCCAGCGCTTCGCCCTCTCGGCTGCCCGCCCGTCTCTTTCTTCCTCCGTCCTCTAGTCGATACACTTCTCATTTCATCTGCGCTGGAATCTCTCAAAAGCTGCAGCTCAGGAACACACAGAGCGAGAAAGTCCTAAATAAATCCTTTCAGTATGCTCTGCGTCTCGGTGAGGCAGCGCCTCCTCCTCTGAATCACAACCACTGAGATGGCAAAGCCACTTAGAAGTGGATTTGTCCGGCCCCGACTTTTCCCAAGGACACCAGGCAGCGCTCTCCGTCTGTACCCAAAGCCGAACAGAGAAACCTTTGAATAACATGTTTGCTTTTGTTCTTCTGAGCATCTTAAAAACGGCTCAGACCTGAGCTGCTGTTTAATTCCACCCTCGTTCACAGGAGGACACACGTCCACCCAGCGCAGGTTCCCCGAGTCTGAGAACCTTCAGAAGGAGCAAAGAGCAGCAGCAACGACCAGGGCGCAGACGGGAACCCACTGCTGGTGAAGCAGCATGAAACAAACGCACAGTGACTTTAAGGGGAGGTCCGTCGTTAAAAGTCTGCAGTCTCTGATTGGCCTCCTCCAGGGCAGAGCGTCTATGATGCAGTCCCTGCTAAGTGACATTAAAAGCAAACATGCTGCTCCTCCTGCTGCTCCTGAGTGTTCTGGGACGAGCTCTGTGATCAGGAACTCACCTGAGAGGTAAACGGCGTAATCTGAAATCTATTCTGAAGCCTCCTCTCGCTCGGCTCAGACGACTAATAACCTCGGTGGTTTGCCTTTTCCTGGACCTCATAATTGATTCATTAAACCAGTTCGTCCTGTGCCGCTGCTCCGTCGACTCCTTCGCCTCGCGCCTTTGAATGTGACGGCGGCAGGAGGAGGTGATTGTCTAAATAGAGCCTCCTTCAGATACTCTGCAGGGACAACAGCCGTCCTAATGAGACAGAGACGACAGAGGGTTTCTGCATCTGGTGATTGTGTTGAGGAGTAACGCAGCTGTGTGTGTGTGGGCCATTGATTTGAGGCTGGTGTTGTTCCCTCATCACCTCCTCTCCTCTGACCAGGAGCTGGTTCGATGAGGAGGAGAAGATAGGACTAATTCTCACCAGCTCATGACCACACACACACACACACACTTGCTCTGCTCCTCTACGCTCTGAAAATAACGACCTGACTCCTTAGATAAGGAGTTAGTGTCCTCCTCCTCCTCCTCATACCCATGTCCCCAGACTTGTCCCCCCCCCCCACGTGTCGTCAGCCCCGCAGTCAGCCGAGTTCTCCCCACGTGCACCTCCCTCATCAATCACACGTGATGCTCAACTGCTCCCATCCACTCCGTCATCCATTACAGGAGCTATCATGCTCCGGAAAGAGGAGCTCCGCGTTCGGGGAGCGAGAGAGTCCCGTTTGATTTAGTGACCTCAGGAAGGAGGAGGAGCCCGTCATTTCCCAGGATCCTCTGGCTGCAAAAAGACACGGTTAATTCAGTTTAGTGCAAAGATTTATTTCTCTCTTGGACGCACTGAATGAAGTGCTCATTCAAAGTCATCACCCCCCCGCCTGCCCCGCCTGCCCCGCCCCCCGGAGCCCATCGCTCTGCGTGACTTACTGAGGAAAAGACTTTCTTATCTGCGGCGAGGCCACAATGGCTTGCTCGTGGAGGCGATCGTTATCGCGCCGCTGTCATTGGCTTTTCTCTCTGAAACTCTTAGAACTCATTGTGCGCTGCTTTTCGTTTCCATTCACCCAACTTCTCTTTCTTCTTTTTTGAGGTTATGGAAATGAGTGATGGGGACTCTCTTAAAGAGTCAACACAGAAATGACGGAGTGAAGTATTTAATCAAAACAGTCTGAGGAGGATAAAGACGGCCGTGATGAGGTGCGGCCTGGTTTAAACTTCAGAGCGCTCCACCGTCACCTCAGCCCACACTCCACTTTCTGAAGTTCTCAAGTCGAGACTGTGTGTTCGTGACGCAGTGGAACGAGGAGGGGTTTAATTAAAAAAGACAAATGCAGAGGAGGGGGAGGAGCCTGGGTGCTGAAGGGTTCCATCGCACTAGATTCTGGTCTGTTAAACCTTTAAACCAACTACACTGAATTTGGAATCCAAACAACGAGAAAGCCAGAACCCTTCCTCCGCTGACAGGTGATTAACGTGACGCCTCAGAAAAGCAAGCGCGGGGTTTTCTCTGCTGCTCATTTTCTCTGTTTGGACTGGAAACATATTTCGGGCTGTGGGCTGTTTTGCAGAAAATAAGAAAGGCGGTTATTTACTGGCCTTAACAGGACGCCGTGCACGCGTTCTCTGGAGCTGCTGCGGCGACTTCTGAGGAGAGATCAGAGGAGGCTTGTCTGCGTGACGCGGGGCCTGATCTCAGCTGACGGAGGCCGACATGACGGCTTCTTAAAAATGAAGCCACAGATACTCAGACGCTCAGATGTGGATCAAAGTACACGTCAAATGCATATCAGTCATTCTATGTAGAATTGCCCGTCCCTGAGGCTGCAGCAGCAGAGATCATGTTCAGCTCGAGTGACTGACGGAGACAATGTTGATACTGGAATCTCGAGTCGTTCTCTGCTCTTTGAGGTGTCTGAGTTTTAGAAATGGAGCAACGAGCAGCAGCAGGTGATAATTGACAGCGCGTGACCCTGTCTCTGTGTTTTCAGAATGGACGGACAGAAGCAGTGGACGAGCGTGGCCGTCATGGCGCTGCTGGTGCTGGCGGCCGTGGCCGCCGAAGGAGGCAAAGCGGAGAAACAAGGTAAACGCTGAAGGAGAAGCGCACACAATGCTATCGCTCCTCACCGGCTCCTCTGTGAACAATGTCCCCGGTGACAACTTAGTTAAGTGGACACAACTTTTCAAAACCCAGGGAATTAAGGAAGACGCCTGTGGGGTTAAAGTCATCGACAATTCACCAGAAACAAACAGCAACATCTCACAGAAAAGGGAAAATAAGTGGGATAAATCCCTCTCGGGTACAGAGAACAACATTTAGTCTCATTTAAATTCAAGAGAAAAAAGTCAATTTGCATTGGAAATTAGTGCGAGCACCCAAACCCATTACAACTGCCCTGTAATATTAATAAAAAGTCCAAGAGTAAATACTTGTACAGACAGAGCACTTTATGTCCTGGAAGCTTCAGTTCAAAGACTCCGGCTCTTCACGCGTGTGTGTGTGTGTGTGTGTACAGGGAAGAAGGAGCGCAAGTCGGACTGCGGCGAGTGGCAGTGGAGCGTGTGCGTAGCCAACGAAGGAGACTGCGGCCTCGGCACCAGGGAGGGGACGCGCACCGGCACCGACTGCAAGCAGACCATCAAGACCCAGCGCTGCAAGATCCCCTGCAACTGGAAGAAGAAGTTTGGAGGTGAGAGAGAGAGAGAGAGAGAGAGAGGGGCCTCCGCTTCTTCAGTATTTTGACCACGGACTCGCCCGCGCTGACCCAGAGAGCCGCGTGCATCCTGTGCCTCCGTGTGATGTATGGGCTCCTGTTCTTCTCCCTAACAATGGCCCCACTTCCACAATGGCAGTGAGGGAGCTTGTTAATTAGACGGCCGACAGGAGACGTGGCACATTGTCCTAAAATGACAATAAAGAAGGAGAATGATCCTCTTTGGAGAGTGTGCAGGCATCAAAGCTGGAATTTCTCACAGTGACAAACCTGAGAGTCTTTTGTCCCCCCCCGTTGCTCTGCAGCGTGCCTGTCACCAGTGATGAACACATAATGCTCCAGCTAACTGGCCACGTTACAGATTAGAGCTGCAGCGGTTTGGGGGAAGTGACAGGAAGTGAGGAAAGTTCCCTGAGAGGAGCAAAGAAGAACAAGCCCACTGAGGCTCCATGTTGGCGGCCGGGACATGGACCAAACTGGAAGGGACCTTTTCCCAAAGATGGCCACCGTCATTATAGTTTATTGTCCTATCAAATGGACACGTGGTCGAGACACACGGTGAGAAGCCATGATTGACAGCTGAGCTTGAGATTTGTTATTTCCCCAAACAGGAAGCTGGTTAGTTGTGTGTGTGTGTGTGTGTGTGAGACACCTCAGCCAGGAAGCTCTCCCTCTCTCTCTGAGATAAATTATGAGTTCGGAGGCGTGTTCTTTCTTTAAGTCGGATGCTCATGGAGTCCCTGTAGGATTCCCACAACAATGGCCCTGTCACACCCTCCGTCCTCTCCTCAGCCCTTCTCCCGCCTCCCTCTCCTCCTGTGATGGGCGCCCAGGGATCTGGGAGGCAGTGACAGGGCGTCCGCACTTTCATGTAAGAGGAAGATGGCGAATGAGTGTCACGGCCCCGAGGGAGCCCTGGCTCGAGTGGCAACAAAATAATGGAGGGACAGCGCACACACACACACACACACACACACACCCTTCCTCATGATACATGTCTATAGCATATGACAGCCCCTGCTGCTGCGCCCTGGAGCAATCTCCACCCTCTGGGGGTGAGTTTAAGATGGATTAAATTCAATATCAAAGGAAAGCACATGTGTTGCTGCTAAGATTGTATCCGTCCGTTCTTTCCAGGCTCCGCGGCAGCCAGGCGCACTTTTTGATTACGCTCATCTGTTAGCACGTTGCGTCGCGCAGGAGATATAGGATCAATAAACGAGGTGCCATCTGCTGCTGATCATCAGCTCTTTGATGCTGTCGGTAATACGAGCGTCTCGTGATCCGCCGCTCCAGCTCAACTCCCTCTGCTGATCCTGGACACTTCTCATTTAATAGGATGCAGATAATAGCCAAATAAATTAGAAATGCTCATCAAACAGCCATTCACAGAGAAAGGCTCGGCTCCTCGGGCTCAATGGACTCGTTCCGCTGACTGACTGCAGTTTGCTGCTGTTGAAAACAAACACAGAAGCTGCAACGTGTCACTTTCACCAGGTTTTATGCTCGGCTGCGTCTATACCGAGACGCCTCGCGGCTGCTTGCGACCACAAAAGCGTCATAGGATGTCTGTTGTGTCTCTGTGTGTGCAGGGGAATGCAAGTACGACTTCCAGGCGTGGGGGGAGTGCGATCTGGCCACGGGCAAGAAGAACAGGACGGGCATACTGAAGCGAGCGCTCATGGACGCCACCTGCGCCACCACAGTCACCGCCACCAAGCCCTGTGGGAAGATCCCCAAGAGCAAGCTGCAAGGTGAGCAGGAAGGAAAGGCAGAGGTCAAAAGGTCGGCAGAGATTCATTTAAGTCGTCAGAGGAAACTAATCACGCGTGAAACTCATGCATCAATAATTCATCTTCGTTCCAGCACAGTGTTGCATTTTTCTGCTGGAGGAGGCTCACGCTCAGTGTGTGTGTGTGTGTGTGTGTGTGTGTGCTCCTGCCCTCATCAGGTTCACCTGTTGTCCGGGCACACCTGTGTGTGCTTTGTCATCAGCTCAGAGTGTATATGAGCCGGGTGCTGCCTGTGCCTCTCGTCAGGCTGTTGTCGTGTTGTGAAGAACGTTTTCAATTGTTTGTGGGTTTAGTTCCATCGCCCTGCCCTTGTTCTGAAAGCAGAGCTCCAGCTGCTCCCAGACCCTCTCCCTCCACAGCTTTTCATTTGAAATCCCTCAGACATGAAGTCACTCGGTGAAGTGCAGCCCCGATGCGTCTCCTTCCTCTGTGCGACCGCAGGAGGAAGCTGCTGCTGCCAAACACGTCGCTGCAATAACGCTTATTAAAAGGAATCCATCACTGTGTCCCGGACCCAACTCTGTGGACGCCGGATGAAATTTTCATGAATTCAAATGTGCTCGAGACAAAACGCAGCATTTTCTGTGACGCGGCCTCAGAGGAGGAGCCGGAGAGGAGGCGGCCTGGGGGCCGGAGATGTTTACGTTTACGCTCACGTGACGGCGCCAGATTGATTTGAATCCAAAGTAAAAATCCAGCACCGACGACTTCAGAGGGGGGGGGGCCTTCTCACGCTGTCGAATTACTGTAAACAGTTGCAGGGTGAAGTCAGATTAGTTGGTTTGTTTATTTAATTATAGCTGAGGGGATGTTTACCAGTCGCATGTCTCTCTCTCTGAACTCGTGATCTTCCTGCTGACGAGCTTCGTCTGATGCTCTTATTTTTCAAACCAAATAAAAAAAGGGAAAAGACAGATTTCCTTTTAACCCAGAATAATTCTCCCGTGTGCATGTACCGGTAGTGATAATAATTGAGCCAGTTCAGTCCATATTTATCTCGTCTCTGCTGGATCCAACACATCCCTGAAATGACTGAATCTGAGGCAGCGTGTTCCTGATTCGCATTCAAGGCGCCGTCAGCCGGATGGAAATCCACCTCCTTAAGCTGAGGCGCTGAGTGACAGTGTTAAGGCCGGGGTGAGGAGGTTAACTCACTATTCAGCTGTAATTACACGCTCTTACCTTCTCTCCAGTCATGCCGACGACGCTCGAGTCAGGGAGCTCCTCTTTTTATGCTCTACTCACATTTTCTGGGAAATGAGGAATCGTCAGAGAACCTGAGTTGACACAAGAATACACGTGTAGAACACGTCTCCTCCGAGGAGTCCGTGTCGGAAGTCTCAGCTGTCCGAGTGACTCGATGCCCTTTGGTTCATGGTGCAAACACGGATGTGATGGAGCCTCTGTTGGCGTCCCTTTGTCCAAACAGGATAATAATGAGCGCAGCGATGCTGCCAGCGGTCATAAACCGGGGCCTTATCGCGCTCGGCAGCTGATGCGTGTGCACACAGGGTCTGCGTGCCCAGTTTGCTTAACCTTGGCGTCACTTCATCAAACAAGCAGAGTCGCACGAAGGCCCAAATTATAAAGATAAGACCGTGTAAACACGTCTGAGACGGCCCCCTAACTTTATTGGACTTTCAACAAGCAGGAATCTGTAAAAAGTGTTTTCACCCGACACAGCGTCACTGATGAGTTTGCTCAGGGAGTAGTGTGGATTTCTGACAGTGTGTGTGTGTGTGTGTGTGTGTGTGTGAGACCGTTGGTGAGCAGCTGCACCACTTGTTGTTTGAGGTTTTACCTGCAGATATCTGCTGGTTTCAGGTTCAAAAAGGCAAAACATTCTGATATGAATCCGTCAGAATCCGGTCCAGAAAGTTACACTGCAGCTCTTCTGGTTCTGGAAGCAGGGAATCATGGGTAATATCCAGCGTCCATTTGGGACAATCCATGTCAGAGACAGAGAGCCTGAAGAGGGCGCTGTTGCTCACTAACATTGTGCCAATTTAAATTTCGAGGCCTTGCATAGCTTCCATCCATCCTCCACATTGATTTATACACGCTAGGGCAGCAGGGGAGGGGGCGGGGGGTGGTATCCCATAATGCATTGGTTGACAGCGGTGGGTCTCCAGTCTGTCAGTTTCCATCATGCTCACCCTACTCGTCACAACATGCATCATAAATCTGCTTTTGACGTTCAAACTGATGGAAGCACTTCAGTTGATATTGGAACAAATGAAAGCTAAAGACGCCCCGTCCTCTGGAGCTGATTATTCCGCTTCGCTCGCGTGATTCCGTTCCAGCCGCAGGTGCACGTGCACGCTGTCGATGTAGGTCATGAACATTTCATGTGGGAATATGTAAATAAAGAGAGCGGGTACCTGCACACGCTTCACTTCTAGTGAAGGCCCGACGGCTCGGGTGGCGAGGTGCGAGCGCTGAGGGCCGAGAAGAGACGCAGAGCGAGGATGACAGTGGCAGGCGGGAAGAAAGAGCCGCTATCTGAGCGAGGTGTGATTTCCCACGTCTGCCAGTTGGAAGATAAGCCCTGGGAAGCAGAGGGGTTACCGGGGAAAAAAGAACGACGGGCGCTGTCGTGGCAGCTTCCCCGTGTGTTCCGGGGGGACGGCGGCGATACACGCATCGCAGAATGCAAACGCTTGGCTCCGGCCCGACGCTCTCGGTCACATCTGCAATTCTGAGCAGCAGATAGGTTTCCCCTGACCGCAGCAGGTGGCTGTGACGGAGGAGACAATGCTCGGAGACGCAGAGCTGCGTGTCTTGGCTGTCTCTGGAAGACGCCGCGGAGCGAGCCCGGGAACAAAGAGCGACAGGATTGAAACGTTCTGAATACCTGTAGAAACCTGGAGGGCTCCGCCTCCTGCTCCCAACACGCGGGGGAGCGTTGGGACGCCAGCGTTGATTTCAGGTTAAACAAAAGGCTTTGTGTTGGACAAACAGGTGGCGCTCTGGTTCTCTCCGAGCGTCGGTGAGACGTGTCTGTGGATTCTATAGGACCCCGGTATTTCATTTGGTTTAACGAATGCAGGGGGCCGTCTTTATTTTATGAGTCAATGTAAAACGTACTTGAAATATTCAAGTTCTCATTATGCTGATTTTATTGGTTTTATGAGCAGCAGAGGAACATTTTAAATGTAAAACCTGTGGAGCGTCATAAATTCAATAATTCTTGGGGTTTGTGTAAATGATTTAAGTCTGAACAGTGAAGTAGCATCAAATTAAAGTTTTACTGAGTCAATGAGAGGCTGTAAACCGAGTATGGTAATGGGGGGGGGGGGGGGGGGGGGGGGGGGGGGGCAGTGTCATGTAACGTGCACGTGCTGCAGAAATGGATGAATCCTTCCCCTCCCCCTCTCCTCAGGGAGTGGAACGTGCTGACAACACAGCACAGGGAGAAAGTCAGAAAAACCCAGCAAGGAGCGAACGCATCCGCATGAAAACAAACAAACGAAAGGGAACAGAAATCTCCCCATTGGCATGGGCGGGTGCACGCCGCGTGTCAAAACCTAAACGCCCCTGGAACTCTTCGCAGCCGAGGCGACGAGCAGAGATTTCTAAGATTTCCTCGTAGACGCACGACGGGAATGTTAAGAAGCGGAAAGTCCAAATTAAAATCTCATCGACGACGCAGAACTCGTCTGAGCATCTGTGAGCTTCAATCCAACCTAATCCACTGACACAGGCAGGAATTCAGGACTCAAATATTGCCAGTCTATTAATGTATTAGCACAGTACATCTTTGAAAACCTCCTCCTCCACATCGACTTGTCTTTTTATTAGATTTCAAGCCTCATCTGCTCATGTAATTTCATTAGTAATAACGTCCCGACCTCCGACTCCAGCGATATGAAAGAGTGATTATTTTTCTTTCACATTTTGACACGTCTGCTGTCTCTCTGAAGCGGGTGCAGCAGCTGAGCCGAGGCCATGTGGGAGGATCTGTGTTTAGCAGGATGTGCACGGAGGACTCGCTTTGGGTCGTGCACACGTGCAAACAAAAGAGCGTGACGCAGCCAGGCTGACGTCTCTGTTCGACGTGTGGAGAAATGAACAGTGCGGACGCCAGGGCTCACTGACCCTGTCCGTCCTGACGACCTTCATATTCTGATCCATGTCCCATCCGCTAACATGGAGTGGTGCGTGAGCGGCAGCACAGCCAGCCAGCAGGGGGCGGCCCTCCTCACACAGACGAGCCGATCCAAATAAATGAGTCCTTCTGATTTATAAATAGGAATAAAACTTTATCTTCTTATATTAGACGGAACATGAACAATTCTGAGATGCTCACACACACACACACACACACACTCGGGCTCTTTCAAGACACAGAGATAGCAGCACTGACTCATCGGCACCAGAGGAAGAGGAAGCCGATCGCAAACAGCAGATGTCAACTTATGCAACAGCACATCCCACTTCCACGGCGCCCAGGACGCTACAAGACAAACTCAGTCCGAAATAACTTCCATGTAAATGTGGGTGTTGAACCCACCTCTGTTCACACGGAGGAGCGGCATCACAGCTCGACAGCGGCTCGTGCACGTGGGACCAGCACCTGTCCACCAGAGCAGGGAGGCTGCAGAGGAACCACCCTGCTGTTTGCTGCAGGAACACATGAGTGAACGTGGGGACTCTGAAGGAGGGGAACAGTACTTCCAGGCTCCTCATCTCCGTTTGTGGTCCGTGGATAAATGTTGAACACGGAGTGTGTAGAAAGCCAAACGTTGGCTGTCCCAACTTGATTTCCTTTTTCCATCTTTCCAGATGCAAAGAAGCAAAAGAAGGAGGGGAAGAAGCGAGACCGCACCCAAATGGACTGATGAGGCCCCCCCGCCCACGGGAGGGAAGAAATCGAGGGTGGAACAAAGTCCGCTGCCCTGCTCCAGCTCCTCTCCACACGCCCTGTAGGTTCGACTGTAGGAGCCAATAGTGGAAACCAGTGGGAATCTGACTTTTAGTGACAACGTGTTTTACTTTTCCTCCTTTTCCTTCTAGCACCCGATGTCACCCAACTTGTGTGTGTTTGCTATAGGAGACAGATACATACATACATCTCTATATGTGTGTCTATGTATACTCAGTGGTAGGGACGAATAATGAGTACAGAGATGTGTTTACTAGTGTTCTCACCTAATGATGTTATTGCTAGGGTATTTCTCTGAAGAACAAATTGGACAGGATTTGTATTAGCGCTGCAGAGCCTCGCTCTCTTCTGGCCCATGCCTCAACTTAATGAGGCACTTTGTGGAAAGTGAAGCTCTGAACCGTCTTTGCTTAATTCATTTGAGCAAAGGTTGTGCGTTTGCAAATGTTCAAAGTTAATTGTAACTCCCATCACTCCGTGGTTTTAATTTTTTTCTTCATTTCCAATAAGAACAAACAACATAAGTTGGTTCTATCTGGAGGCTGCATGAAATAACTTCTGTACGTGTGTGTGTTGTAACTGTGTGTAGTTTGTTTCTTCCTCCTGCTGCTCTGTTGTACCTCAATTTATACACTGATTTTTACTCTTCCAGCTCCCGGCTGTAAAAAAAAAAAAAAAAAAAAAATTAAAAAATTAAAAACCCCTCACACAATCGTCGTCCTCAGTTGGACTTAACTTTACCCCTTTTGTTCCCTGTTGCATTTCCCAAAATAAAAAGGAATAAAACCAAACGATCCAGCGTCTCTGTTCAAAGAACACCCCGGGATTTCAAACACATTTCATATATTTTTATTAGAGTTTCATTCTGAGAGAATATGGCACAACGGAACCACTGAATGCATTCAGGTGTCCGGCGACAGCAGCACCCAGCGTCACCACCCAGAGCCAAGATTCAAGAATGCATTTCAAAAGGAAAATCCATACGGCCGTTACTGTACAGGAATTATCATGGGGGGGGGGGGGGGGGAAAAAAGGGGGGTTTGCAAATAGGGGAGTCTTTGTGGGGGGGGGGGTAAACATTCAGATAGTAGCTATTAAACACGGGTGTGTACATTTGAAATGTACCGCATCCGAATGACATAGAATGTATTATCTTATATACAAAGCAAACAATAGACTTTAATTTATTTCTCCTACAGCGAGAGAAGCCACGAGCCACAATGAACACCTACATACAGGAGCAAATGAAAGATGAGCACGTGTATGTTACACTCAACACTTGCAGCAGGCTACTGAGTTCAACTTTTTTTTTTGTAATTTTTTTTTGTTGCTGTTTTTGTTGTTTTTTTTTTTTAATATCCACGTGTGGCTGTTTAAAGTTCAGACGAGGCCAAAGAAAAGCAAACGGACGAGTTTTCTTCTTCTCTGGCTGCAAACATTAAGCGTCCACACGTCCCACATATTTATATTTCCCACCATTAGAATCACAAAAACCCCACATTTGATATTCATCTTTAAATAATTCATTGTTAAAAGAAAAGCTCAACTCCCTGGCTGTACACTGGTAATACTCTAATATTCAATAATACATTTTGTACTTTTTACAATGAGGAGAAAAAAAAGAAAGAAGGAGGTGTTTTAGAAAACGTGATAGAAAATGTACAATAGAATGTATTTGTATGAAATCCAGGAGCGCGCACGGCTGAGTCTGTTGCTAAAGAAACACGGTGAAGACGATGGAGACAATCAAACACCGTGTGCACCTGTCCCTGATGTGTCAGTCTTCATGCTGAGGACGCCATTTGGACAAAAGAACACACACACAAAACTATGGCAAAGATATAATGACAGACATGAAAAAGAACACACACACGGCCGTGCCTGCAGGGTCCAACCCCGTCGTCGCTGCTGTGACTGCGCACGTTTGGATTTTTGAGAAATGTTCAGTCCAAACTTTAGGTTCCAGTGACGGGAGCTCAGAGCTGAGAGAAGTAACTGTGATAGTAACTGAGGACACACACACACACACACACACAGGACAGAAGAGCAATTTGTTTCACTCCAGGTAAGGCACTGCAAATTGCTCTGTACAATCTGGCGATATATATATTTTTATATGTTTTTTTTTTCTATACGCGTTTCAATCTCTGGAAAACGCCTCACAGCTCCAACGAGCTGCTGCGTTTCCACCTCAGCGGGGATGGTCTGATCTGAGGTTCCTCTCTGAGGCGACGCCCTCCAGCGCGAGGCAGCTCTCTGCCGAACGCTCGGCGTCGTATGTGCTCCGCGGGAACACGGAGCGTAGCCCTTTGACATAAGCCGTGTGAAGAGGAGCCCAGCTGGCTCTGACGGCACACGGATGGTGTTGAGAACAGAATGAGTTCACTATGAAATGAGATGCAATAAAGGAGCTGCAGAGACGGGAAACAGCGCCGCGTCACGCGGTGTTAACCCCGGCGGCTGGTTTCGTCTGAAATTCCTGCAGCGGGACCCTTGGCTGACCGGCCCTGAACGGCTGGGACTTCTCCAAACATGGTCCACATGCAGGCCTGAACCTCTCACTTTGGGTTTGTCACCAACAGACGCCCCCCCCCCGTCACCATGACTATAAAGCCAAGAGTTCCTCTGCTCACCTTGGGGTCTATCAGCCGCATGCATGACAGCCTCTCTCCCGTTCTATTATAAGCCCTCGTTTCTCCTATCACACACTCCCCTTGTTTGCACCACAGAAGAAACACCTGATACACAACCGCTGTTTTGTTCCCGTGTGTTTGACATCTCGGCAGCAGGGGCGCTTTACGGGAACTCTGCTCCCGTAGCTCGCGGTGAATGGCATGCAGATAACTGTTTCTGAGATGCATGTCGCCTGTCTCCCGCTCCAGCAGGTGATAAAGTGCCATCACCTTCCATCAAACACCCAGGCAGCCGCTCGGGCCCGGACCCCCGGACCCCGGGACCACGGCGCGAGCTGCGAGCCACTTACTCTCCCGCTGGCATCGCTCAGACGACAGCTTAGCCAAAAGATTAATCAGATATTCTGGGAGGCTCTTTAGCCACGATTGAGACGTGTGGCAGATGTCACGCAGACACGGCTCCACTTATCACCGTGACGGATGCTTGGATGCTCAACTTGGACGGGCGCCTGAGCTCCGACTGAAACTGATAACGTGTGGAGGATGGAGGTGTCTGCCCTGCACATATGGGATCTGTACAGGGTCCAATCCAAAGAAAAACAGAATTAATTGCAGGAGGAGCTGATGAGTGTCACATTTACTTTTCATGACCTCAAACGAGGCGGAAGGGGGCAGGGCCACGGAGCGTGTAATGGGACGTGTTTAATCCCAGATGTAGGTGTTCCCACGTCGTCTCATAATCTGATCCCCCCCCCAACGCACAGCTCCTGCATATTCATCTCCAGTGCACGAGCGCACGTGCACCTGACGGAGGGTTGTCTAATAGAGTGGAATGTTGAATGACGAGCATGATCACACAGAACACGTCTCACACTAAATGTATGTTTGATCATTTCTTTTTTTTTTTTAAGAACGTAAAAATGAATCAAGTGGAACAGAGATGGTTTACAGAAACACATGGAGACGCAGAATTAGCCCTTTTAAGAAATCACCAGGTGCTGACCTGTGATCAGAAGTCAACTCCAGCCTTGGAGTCCAAACACACACACACACACACACACACCATCAGTCTTCATCATTACTCACTGTGGCATCACTCCACTAATCACCAGGATTAAATCACATCCCTCACTAAGCCATGCACACACACACTCAGAGAAAAGAGAAATTAAAAACCTTCCCTCAGCTCCGAGCTCCGACCCCCTGTTTCCTCTCAGTGCAGAGTTTCCTGACACAGACAGACCTTCACATTCACGTGGATTTGCTTTGTTCACCTTTTTTCTCTGAATAATTTATGGATCTTCATGAACCGTTTGCTGGAGCAGATGTGGAACTCTTTCAAGTTGGGATTGGACCCGATAAATAAAAAATGTTCTACAAAATCCGGATCAATATCCTGCATGCACGTTGAATCCAGAGTTATGATCACACGCAATGAAACACCTGAACACTGTTGAAAAAGATCCAGTGAGGCCATGTGACCAGGACGCGTTTAAACGTCATATTTTCAAATCTGTGGGAACAAATTCAATCGCAGTCCCCTCCATGGTTTCTGGGTCGATGGGAGAAATGCTTCAACATTTTTTAACCCTGGTCCAGACGTCACTGTGTGTCTGTCTGCAGAGGGATGGGTTTCTGGGTAATTTGGCACACACACTTTAAATCCAAGTTCCTCTGTGGCTGCTGCTCTGTGGCCGCTCCCTGCTGCAGGCTGGACGTGTCACGGAGACGATGGGGATCACAGACGCACAGGAAGGAAGGCAGGCAGAGGGCCGCAGAGCCAGCACACACCCACAGAGTACACACTGATATGTACAGTTATCTACAGGTATCTTCACTGAATAGCAAACTTCTCAGGTTTGTAAATTCAGTCAGCCCTATTTTCCCATTTTTGAAGTTTTTCGTGTTTTTGTACGGCATAGATCCTCCTCTGCTTTTTATCTCCTTAAATCCTTTTATCAGCGTCAGGCCCGAGCGCTCGCCGCTATACACACCCTCAATTTCAAACTTCTGCCCTCGTCTACGCTGCCTCTGCCTCAAACGGGCCTCAGCTGAATCTGTGTCGATGCTACAACCGCTTATTGACAGAGAGACAGAGGGGGGGGGAAACTAAAGATAAAATGGTGTAAAGTAATTATAAATATATTCTTCGTCATGCACACAAACTCCATTAACAGACGCACATAAACATGGATGGCATGGACACACACACACACACACACACTGGTTTATCTGGCTGACCTAATGTTCTTGTACTGGCAGAGGAGCAGGTGTTTGAATGTCTTTTTGAACGTGGCGTTGCACAGGGCGTAGCAGGCCGGGTTGATGGTGCTGTTGATGTAGCACAGCCAGTAGCCGATAGTCCACACTGTGTTGGGGATGCAGCTGGAGCAGAAGGTGTTGATGAGCACCATCACGTTATACGGAGTCCAGGTGGCCACGAAAGCCACCAGGATGGCCATGATGGTGCGGGTCACTTTTTTCTCCCGTGACGGCGCCGCTTTCTTCTTCTTGTTGGGGGGCTGCTTCGTCATCTTCACGATCTTTCGCGCCACGTGATTCTGGCGCTCGGAGGCGGGGACGATCTCGACGGTGGCGTTGGATGGCGTGTAGCAGTCGCTCTTGGGGGATTTGGTCTTGATCTTGATGCACGTCAGCTTGGAAGCGCCCGCCTTGGCTCGCTGACGTGGGGGGGCTTGACTGGTCTCGAGGCTGGAGTTGGCCGTGGACGGCGCCGCCTCCTCGTCCCTCTGAATCGATGCGGCCGCGCTCCCGGATGTGGAGTCGTTGGAGCTCTCCTTCTCTTCTCCAGGGGCACAATTCTCTCTCGCCACCTCATCACCTTCAGTTTCTCCCTCAGCATTTGAGGAGGGTCCTTTACCATTTTGCAGCTTCCCATCATGCTCGTGGGCCCCAGCGTCGGCATTCTGGTTCTGGGAACGCTCGGCATCCTCCCCTTGTACGTTGTTGTTGTTGGGTTTGGGCGTGTTGTTCCTGCTCTGGCCAGGTGACTGGGGCTCGGGGTTGGCGGCCGATGGCTTGCGGGGATCCTTCTTCACGCGACTCTTGCTCGCTCTGGAGATCTGCCAGTAGAGCTGGATCATGATGATGACCGGCAGGTAGAAGGCGGCGATGGCGGTGCCAAAGGTGACGGCGGCGTTCGAGAAGAACTGGATGTAGCACTCTTTCTCCGGGACCGTCCGCCCGCCGACGATGAACTGCCAGAAGAGAATGGCGGGCGCCCAGAGGACGAAGGACAGGACCCAGGCTGCAGCGATCATCATGCCCGCCATCTTGGTGGTCCGTTTGACAGGGTAGCTGAGGGGCTTGGTGACACAGAAATATCTGTCAAAGCTTATGATGAGGAGATTCATGACGGACGCGTTGCTGACAACATAGTCCAAGGCCAACCACAGATCGCACACCACGGGCCCCAGGGGCCAGTAGCCTATCACTATGTAGACTGTGTACAAGTTCATGGAGCACAGTCCGATGATGAGGTCAGCGCACGCGAGACTGAATAAAAAGTAGTTGTTGACGGTCTGTAAGTTCCGATTCACTTTGATGGAAAGCATGACCAGGATATTCCCGATGACTGTGACCAAGCTGAGGGAGCCGGCCACCAGCACGATGAACACCACCTCCACAGTCTTGTAGGCGCTCTCGCTCTCTTTCACGGACTCTGTGTCGTTGCCTTCAGAGGCGTTCCAGTAGGTGAAATTGAACACATCCATGGCATTTGGTCTTTTGTTGCCACCTCCTACTCAGATGGCACCTACGAGAGGAGACAAACAAAAGAGACGACAGGGATTGTGATGAGCTTCAGGGGTTTTACTCTGGAGATTAGGTGACCACAGATTCACTCAAAAGACAAACCACTTAATGTTCATTGATGACACTCAGTCACAGTTGGTAGAATATATTCAACATGTTAAATCAGTGATTCCGGGTGCCCACTATTCATGTTTATTTTAGAATGTCTGGACCGTTAGTTGGTGAAGCGTGATCTTTTCTGTGTTCCATCAGCATGAAGAACACTTCTCCATTAAAGGCCTGCTCTGTGCGCCGCAGACTAATGGCTGATGAAAGATGTGCTGTGAAAATGAGGAAACAAGTCAAATGAGGATGTCACATCGATCTCAACACAGATGAAGCTCAATTACTTCCAAACTGAATCGGTGGAGGAGAGCTGTGAGTCCCACCCTGGACAAACGAGTTCATTAAAATGATTCATTTGGTTTCAAGGTGTTTGCGCATACAGGGTTCGAAGTTAAACCTGTAGCAGCGACAGGAAGGGAAACAGCTGAGCTGCCAGTGCGTCTCCTAGTTTTAGTGCACGGTCCTCACAGCCATACCTTCGTCTCAGCATCCCTCCATTATAAAGGAAACATTTTCAACCATATTCTGCCTAAAACGACAACCTTGCTTTTTGTCTGTCTTCAACATCCAAACCTCTGTGTCTGCAGCTGACGGGCGTTTTGCTATCGCTCTTCCTTCCACCTCTGAGTCCGCACAACGGAGCGCTCGCTAAAAACTTTAAAAGGAATTATTGACAATATTGGAGCAGACGTTTTATCTTCAAAAGGTCTATTTCCAACTTGCACTTAAGAATTCTCCTCGTACGGTGCTATAAAATTCTTTTGATCCCAGTGGCCCGCTAGTCCTCGTTTTCAAACCTGAACCACTCGTTGCACTTGCTTTGATTCGTAAACTGTTCAGTTTCTGTGCTTCGCAGAGCTTTGATATCAGGACGAGTGTGGTTTGGCTGCTCCCGACTCCGCCCCTGCTGCCGGGGTTCAGAGTTTATGGCAGGCTGGCGCTTCCCAGCCTGACGTGAATGTGACCGGCCGCTCAGGAAGTTTGCATTTCTCTGTGTGATGCCAGGAGACGCCAGGTACCGTGACAGTCCTCCACTGAGGTTATTTATACTTTCTATACTTTATTCATACTGATCCACAGCAACTTGTTGACACCGTAGTAAACAGGGTCAGTGACCTTTCTCTACCTGCCTGCTCACAGTGACCTGTGGTAATTGGGCCGAGTCAAAGCAAAGGACCTGAACCCTGACGCTGCTGCACCAGGAGCCGCTCACCTGTTTAATCAGAGCTCCAGAATGGGTCGCAGCTGCCCTCCACTGCTGCAGGCCTCATCGTTTGTTCTTTCTCTCTGTGTTTGCCTGGTGAGTAAACTTCTCATAACTTGGATGACATTTTACAAAAGTTTATTTGGAGACAATAGATGGGACAATGGCCATCTAAAGACAGACGATGTGAAAGTGACGCATCGCAGTGAATGTTAGAGAAGCGCTGAGGGTGACACGCCGCTGCAGCCGGAGCGCTGGCTGGTCCAAGACTTTGCCATTTCGAGCTTAAGGTCTTAAACAGTGGAGCAGAGTCGCTGAGTAACGAGAGAGCATTCACTTATCTGCTGTGCCAGAAATCCCTAATCATTGCATTAGGCATGGAGCTAAGCTGGCCTAATCCCCATAAAATGTTCAAGTCCACCATTTTATATTCAAAAACACCAACAATACCGATGGGACACACTTGTGGCTCGCTTGAGACAAGTGGATTAGAGGAAGTAAAGTGGATCAGAATAGATGGTCATAGCACAGAGGAGGCAGTCAACTCCCCTCGCTGCTCTTTGTCCACCTCCTGCCGCCATAAGCCTCGTCCCACACCTGCAATCTCTGCCACAACACAGCAAAAGGCTGCACCCCAGACTGGAGTCAACTCAAAGACGCACAAATCCCTCTTAGCTCAGTGTGGACAGCTGTGGTTCTCAGAGGTCTGGAGGGACGACAAGGCTCCGCCCACACTGAGTCACGTTAGCGCAAAGCTTCTGCAGGAACAGACTCGTGTGCGTTCCAGAAAAGCAAGGGCGCGTTCCACCTCCAAAAGACGTTGCAGTGTTTTCCTGCGGCTGACACAAGGCAACGCGCACAAGGGATTGTTATGCAGGGGCGCGCTGCGTCTGCATCTTGCGCCTGTCAGCTGACACCGGCAGCGTGCCTGCTCCGTGCCTGGGAGAGTGGCCATAGAATTTATAATACGATGTAATATATGTCATTTTGTTGTGACAGAAAAAAAGCCTCCCTCTTCAGGTCTTGTAAACATCACGCAATAAAAGCCTTTGAAATGAATGGATTCAGCCGCCACAGTAATAGCGACGCAAATAGTCGTTTTTGCTTTGAATTGCACACGGAGGGAATTGGCGAGACCCTCGAATGGTAGTTTATAATGAAGGGATTTGTCGCTGGAGAGCAGCTAACTGTTGTGTTGTCGAAGATAAATATAACTAAAGATCACACCACGTGACATTTGTTGTCGACTGTGTGTGTGTTGATTCCTGAGATACAGCGAACAGGAAAAAAACAACAACTCCAGTGTTGACTGGTAGCACGTGCTGGCATTCCAGCCTGCTGAGCACGAGTGCAGCTGCCGTCGCCTGGGGACAGCAGCACTGGCACTTTTAGCAAACTGCAGCTATCAATCACGGATCTTCCCTGCACGTCTCAGCGGGACTGAGCCGGTGCGTCTCACGGAGCCCGATCGGAACGTGAGCGGCACCTCCGTCATTATCCCCGGGGGAAAGAATATTCCACGACAAGTTTGTCCCGATGTTTTTTCCGATTCTGAACTCTTCTGAGGGGAACGTGCCTCACTGGATTCCACCGTCCTGGATGTGCCCTTTTTGTTTTAGTGTATTAGAAGAAAGAAATGAAACAAGCCGCTCGCTGCCATGGGAGGAAGTGAATAAATGAGCTTGAGTATTGTTGAGTGTTCAGACTTAGGTATTCCTGGCCCTGGCTCACTAGAGCTGAAAATTGCTTATGCCCTCTGGGAAACAGCAAAGGTCCCACCCACACCCCTTTCCTTGCAACTAACGTCCTCGCTTTGTCTTCTGACGCACGCTCTGGTCAGACGTCCACCGAGCAGAGCTGAATTACAGCGGCACAGTAAAAACCACCATTAGTGCATTTTTGCCTGAATGACAGGAAGCGCTTGCCTTTGATCTGAATAACCAGCTGCACGGGTCATTGCTTTTGTCACGGCCAGTCAACAGGTGCTGCGTTTGTGTTGATGCAGCATCGAGGATGCATGTGAGGAACATTGTTTCCAGATGTGGCAGCTGTGTGGATGCATTTAGCTGCCTGCCTAGTGTCCAGAATCCTATTCCCCACCTCGAAGCGCTGATCCAACTTAAAGCCCCGGGCACCTGCCCCCTGCTCTTTGATGATTACATGCGTTTTCATTGCCGGGCCTCTCTGCGGGAGCGGGAGGGGTTAGGCCTTCGTTTACTTGCTGTTTGCAGAGAAGCATGACTGGAATGCAAAAGCTATCGTGGGTATGTTACAGCGAGTGGGTGCAGATCCTTTCACTGCTCCTCTCAAATGGTATTTTCGGTTCATGGATATAAGCAGAATTGAAAAAAAAGGAAAGAGACGACTACTTCACTCAAGATCAAACCTGCTGCAGCCTAAACAAAAGCACAGATGCCTTCTCGCAAAGTACGACAGGTGGGGTGGATGCAGTGAGATGTAATATGAAACACCACCTACATCCATGTCAGACTCACATCCTGCCTCGTCTCATTTCATCCCAAGTGGAGGTAAATGACTGTTTACAGAGCGGCTGCCACTACTGACAACAAACACACACACACACACAAAGAGGAAAATGTACACAAACAGTGGAAAGAATTTTTGGCAGGAAATGAAAAAGGTCCCGATAACAATCGGAGCCCCCCCGCTGCCCAGCGTGCTGATGGGACACGACCATCACAACCATCCAGATCTAAAGCTGGAGCACAATTACAAATTTGCATCCCCTCGCGAGGCCTCTCCACCGACTGTGAAGGACGGGTCTCGACAGACGCCTGCAGTGTAAATACTTACTGGAAACCATTTATCCCCCCATTTGCCGCCTCTTATTTGGATATGGGATCACAGTGACAGAGGGCTTCCACCTGCCTGAGTCGACAGCTTCTACCTGGGTAATCCTGGGGGTTGTCTCCTGCCCAGAAATGACATGTAATCCCTCCCTTGCAAATCTAATTAAAAAGTATGCTCTCGGATCTCATCCTGAGGGGAGACTCGGGGGGGACCTCCAAAGGGATACCTCCCTGGGAGCATCAGGCTCTTTTCTACTCTGCTTAAAGACAACTCAGGAGTGATTTCAAGATGAAGCGTCTGCTGCTTCCTCTCTCCATTTGCCATTTGAGAAGAGTCCACTTCTATTCAGAGACACAGACCTGGTCCCAGCATCACTCTCCCAGTCTCCCAGTCCGGCCGCCCTGGCTGCAGAAGGATTTCACGGGTTCATTAAGTTCTTGCAATCACAGCTAATCTTTGTCCCTCTCCCACGGGACCAATTTGTCTTGAGAGGGCAAACCAGGAGTTATTGGCCCCTGACAACGAAGCTCAACGGGTCACGGGGGCACAAAAGCACATCCAGTGCCAGGTTATGATTCAAGGAGCGACTGTCAAAAGCAGCAGCGTTCGGCATGAAGGGATGTAATTACAGCCAACACCTCTCCTCCTTCGCAGGTGTGACAAAGCCTCTGAAACGCAGACCTCTCCGGCAGCGCCTGTGCTAAGTGGGCAGGGGGCGAGCGATGTTAATGGAGAGCTAACGAGCAGGAAATGGCATCCAAGCGGGCGGAAAAACAAGCTGTGATAATCTGCGGAGTCGACTGCTCAAGAGTTCCCCCAGAGAACCTGTAGGTGGCCGCGTGCCACTGTGCGCCAGGCGAGGGGGAAGAGTGGATGTGTCTGTGTGTGTGCACATGTTGTGATTAAGAACAGTGAGATGGGGGGGGAGGGTGTTGTGACTCCAGGTATCGGTCAGAACCTTTTCCATCTACCGTCTTATGCTGCGTCACCGCCGCCTTTTTTCTGTCAGCAGCCCTGACAGCAACGTGACCTTCAGGTGCCTCTTCATAGGAATGATATACACACTGATTTACCACAAATTATCCTCAGCGTTGGTCGAGTGTCGTTTTAAGGTGCCCTCTGTGCAGCCGCGGCCCCTCCCCCACTGCAGAGGGCTCAGATCAGCCCATTGATAGCGCAGCTACTTTGCTTCTGCAGCCTTCTGTGAAAAATGAGCCTTACAGGTGACCCCTGCCGCCGACTCCTCATTCACCCTAAGCTGCCACCTTACAAATGAAATAAACAGGAACGGGCTCGGAAGCTGGGAGCTTATTTCAGCCTCCAGCAGCAGCATTGATTTGAAATAACCTTCGAGATCTGAGCCAACATATCTTGAATAGATGCAGGTCAATGGAAATATCTTACAGGTGTAGTTCTAACCGTGGCTGACAGCCGAGAGGCCGCGCTGTCTGGAATCTATCTGCCTTCTGGGAAGCAAAGACTCAGCCAGCAGCGATGTCCTCCAGCAAACTGGGAACGCGTGGCAGATGAGTCAATTTTCTCCTGTCATGTAGCAGCTCCGACTCAACAAACATCGTCACGCTACCTAACTCGAGCGCTCGCCATCGTGCCCTCTCACTTCACATTAATCGTTTTTATTTCGCTCAAATATCCGAGGCTGAAAATCCCTGCGAACGCGTAGCCTCTGTTGACTTGGCTTTCATTTGCAGATTTACATATTTCTAATCACGTTGGAGCTCCTCGTGAGGAGGAGCACTGGTTTTATTATCTGCTTCCCCACTTAGAACAATTTCATTAGCCTGAATCTCAGCAGCCATTTAATGTCTTGTTTTCGTTTAAGTAACATCAGCCATGTTTCCCGAAAGGGCACAAATATCTGTCGTTATCATCGTGTGCAAGGAAGGGACAACAGCTTGGAGTTTAAAACATTTGTTGTTGGGGTTTTTTTTGTTACCAGCAAAGTAAAGTGGGGGACAGCTCAGTCCTACTCATGTTGTCCCAGGTGTCTTTAGTTGACAGGTAACGAGCACTTGTCACGATGGCACGAGGACAGCAGCTCTGACACGAGCTCTAATCACCAGGCAGACACATTAAGGAACATCTGGTAGGTGACTCATTTCTCTGGTGAAGTTCTGTTGCCAGCCCACGACAGAGACGGTGCATGTGTGTGTGTGTGTGTGTGTGGGGGGGGGCGCTGCAGCGTCTGTGATCCGACACTCTACACTGACAAATCCTTTGAGCTGGAATACGTGCATTGACATTTCCATAAAAATATGCTCACTTCTGATTATCTAATCTGTGCCTCATGTGGGGGCAGAAATAGAGCAGCGCCTCTTCTCCAACACGCCCGCTGCATGGGAGCCTCCGATTCAGATAAGGCCGAGGAAACAGAGCCACACCACATGTGATATGTGGCAATACTGTGGCTACCAGGTCCACATCTCTGGAGTCATGTTCCCCCCATTACTGTGACACTATAGCCAGTTTCCTTCTCTACTGCCCCTGGGACTCCGCTGCTCCCTCATACCATGCATGGGAATGAGGTGGCTGGCACTATCTGGCTCAGTTAGCGGGGCGCAGACATGGAGGCGCTCTCCTGCGAGCCCGCGTGTTTACGCGGTGGCTCGGTAATCGCTTCACGCAGGTGGAGCACGGAGCTCTGCTGGTGCTGCCCTGGGACTCCCTCTCTCTCTCAGGGTTTGTTCAATTAAAGCCTGCTCTTCTCTGCCGCCACCACTGAGCAAGTGCTTAGTGTCACATCACCTTGTATGGAAATGTTAGAGGAAGGCGATGGATAGGTGCGGCACAACTCACACACACACACACACACACTTGAGTTTAGATTTGCTGAAGAGTTGGAGACAGCACGACTAAGAGGATTAAATTAAAATATGACGCAGCAACGGCTGCAAACAAATGGAAAGGTCACCTATTAAAGTGGTTTCCTCTGAATAATGAGGTTGTGTTATGCAATCCAGCGCTCAGGCTTTGAACAGCGGCTGCGAGCGTGCCACCGGCTCCGTGCACTTCATGACCAGACGCGTTAACTCAGGCCAACGAGCAATTACAGCTCCACCTTGGACGGGAGGTGGAGTGTTCAGCATTTGACTGACCCAGCACTGGAGGCTCTGTTTGTTTTATTGATTTATCCTCAATGAAATCAATTATTTCCCTTTTCCTTTCAAACGTCCCTCGTCTTCCAGGGACTCTTAAATCCTCGTCTGCGCCAAAAATCCTCAGTCGTCCTCACATTCTCCGTCGGGGAGAGATGATGGATGCCCCTGCCGTTTCCCCGAGCTCACACTCGGTGAATCAGCATGCCTGTCTAAGCGCTCTTAATCGCTGTGCCTGCATCCCTGTCACCCCGTCCTCGTCCCTCTGGATGTGTCCTGCCTGTGATGTAATCACGCTGGCACCGTCCCCTCCACGCAGAGCGGTGGTGCTCATTAAGATAGGGCAAGATAGGAAAAATGAAAAGAGGGAACGAGATAAGTGTGCGCCTGTTGGATTGGTCCCCCCTCATTGTTTCTGTGTTTCACGCTTTACTGCCTCTCTCCCATGATTCACAGCAGAGCTCTGTTGCCCTTGGACAGGTTGTTCTGTTTACATATGAGTCTTTAAATTGCAGCCTTTTGATGACGTTAAGGAGATCTCTGCTCGTCTCAGACGAACGCATGAGGGTTGTCGGATCAGTTTTTGGTCCTCTCTCTCTCTCTCAAAGATTGATCTCTCAGCAGCCGTGACACGGTGACATTCCAACCTGCTCTCCTGTCACTCAGTCTTTCTGAAAAGACGCAGTAATTAGTGCTTCCTCGAGGACTCGCTCAGAGACACAGCTGTGTAAACAGTGATCACGCCGTCTCTCGACTCCTGTTCTTCACACGCAGCAGTCGAAAAGCAAAAGTCGGGAGACTGTGGCAAACTGTCTATTTCGGTGCGGCGCTGTGGGACTCGCGGTCCAAGAACCACTGATGTATGAAGGCTCGCTGTGGATGCTCGCTTGCAGAGGGATCTGTCTCACTTGTAGAGAGGCAGCCCGGGCCGTGTCAGATAAGACAGGAATGCAATGTGCCGCAGCCGGCCGCAAGTGGCCATCAGCATGGCTGGCAGTAATCTGCGGTCTGATGCTCGGTGGTGTCGCCGAAAATAAAGCTGACAGAGGCTAATCCGTGCAAGTCAACCTTGATCCAAACAAGAGATGCGGCATGACCAAAACTCTACGCATTCAAACCTGACAGCCTGTCAAGCCGCCTCGTTCCGATTTGGACAGGACCCACTTATGTGGCTTTCTCCGTTTGATTACTTGTCACTGCTTCTGATTTATCCACTCATCTCTGATCCGCTCACCTCAGGCGGCTCTGGAGGGGGTCTGCACCGTTTCTGACCCTTTCAATCGTGCCGGTTAAAGGCTTTCATTTATTTCATATTATCGGAGAACACCAATCAGCTTTTCTCCCACCAAGAACGACTTTCAGTCGGCTTCTCTCCACTTAGTTCACAGCCATTCTCATCAATTATACATGTTGTGCTGTATAGTAAATGCTGCAGCTCCACTATCTGCCCTGCTCTTATTTGCATCGCCTCGAGAGGCGGCCCCGCCTCGAAGAACCATCCATAATGGAGAATGCTAAGTTCAATTATGTTTGTGAAGTTAAACTGAAGATAAATAACCATCGCAGGGATGTTAATTTTGTGGAAATGCTCGACCGCACAAAGAGGGAGTCGCCGCGTGGCCCTGCATCATATTTGATTTATTTAGGCCATCTGTCTCTCGTCTGCGTTTGCTTGGACAAAAACAACACGTTGCCTGTGCAGCACTATTTATGCGCAACTAACGCAGCTGGACTAAAAACACTTTAAATATGTCGCACCTTCCGCCGCGTCTGCAGATGCAAACAACAGTTTGTCAAAGGATGGTTGGAGGCAGTGTAATTAGTCCTCAGTCTCTCTTCCCTTTGCTTTCAAATCTCTCTCCCTTGTGCTCTGACTGACAGCTTTAGATTTCAGGGGGAGCACGTCCTGTAGACTTTTGTGCTTTTAAAGAAAGGAACGTTAAAATGCAGCTAATTGGCGTCTCACATTTGCTGGAGCGACACCAGAGCACCTAACTCCACATCTCATCCAATCAAGGTGCCCTGAGCCAGTCCCATCCCCCCCCCCCCCCCCCCCCCCCCCCCCCCCACCCAACCCCCCCCCCCCCCCCCCCATACACACAGTCATTAGCAGAGCCAGCGCTAATGATGGCCATTTTGTTGACATTAGCGCACGCAGGAGAAAAAGCCGCCCAGGGGAGCCTCGTGTCTCTTTCTGTTCGTTTAGATGTTTTGATGTCGTGTCGCTCGCGGCCGACGTCCAATGAAAAGGACAAAGTTTGACCCATTTTAGCAGAGGGCCACAGACAGAGTGTTGAACGGGGACGGGCCTCGGACCGGCGGTCGACGGTCGACTTAGTAAAACTGACAACTGGGTGGCAACGGGAGCTTTGTGATGGAGTCTAACAAGGTGACAGCAGAGCTCAGTCGCTGCTGTTTTACACGAACGGGAGGCTCTGACAGAGAGCTGCATGCCGTTATTTATGATCAAACAACAATAGCAATAATTAAATCCTCCCAGCTCTGCTGTGAACAAGAATATGGTCCCCCCGCTACATCTAATTATCACTGTTCTTCACTCCGCTACTGACCACGTCTCAGAACACTGAGTAATTATGTGACATTTAAGCTTCTGTGTGCCACTTTCCGCTGTGAATTCAAGATTAGCGGCGTTAGCCGACTCCCTCCTCTGTCAGCCAGGCACTTGTCACTCCTCTCGATGAGTCGTCTCTTTTAAAAGACAACGTTACTCATTCTGGGGCTGAGGTGACATCATCTCCACCGCGGGCACAGAACAAGTTTGCTGAAAGAAAGTAAAACAGCGTGTTTGTGCCCTGCCTGTGCTGGCAAAGCCGGTCCTTTGCATATTGATAACCAAACGGTGTTTGCAGAGCTGCCGTGTTTGTTTGCACCGTGTAATTCTCCCTTATCTTGATTGGAAATGTGCGAGTTAATGAAGCTGCCCCTGATGTATTTGCCAACAAGTAAAACAAACACTCGTGGTCTAAGCAGGCGAGCAGGTAACAAGTCATTCAGTTGCACAATGGAAGGCGCCAAGACGAAACTGACGCTCGATCCGAGGGGCCTTGGGTGTTCTACTTTAGATTTCGCTGATCGAGCCACATCTTACCTTTCACAGCTCTAAGGAATGAGCGCTGTAAAACTCTGTAATTTAGACATGAAGGATCGTGGCGCAGGAGGGGTGGTTGCAGGGCAAATACAGATCAAAAACCTCCCTTTGATTCTCTCTTACAAATTAGATGAAGCTTTTTTTCCGCAGTGTTCCAGTCTAATGGGGTAAATCCGACCTGAATAATCCAAAGAGGGAGCATCTCACTGAGGCTGAGCACCGGCTCTGGGTGTTTAAGCACCGACGCCAGTGTGACAGCGATGATATGAATTCAGATTAATTCATCCCACATTCTCTCTCAAACTTTGCCATGCTCTATAATTTAACAGCAGGGGGAAAAAAATGACGATTTCTGATCCCTTTTGTTGTAATTCGATTCAGACGACTGCTGGTGACACACGCCAAAAAAAAAAAAAAAAAAGGATAATTGACCCGAGTGAAGGGGTGCGAGCAGCCTCGTCTCTGGAGAACAGATTAAAATCTGTCTCGGCTCATCATTATGCTGCAATCACGGTGTCAGTCAGTCTGAGGAGGGGAGTGGAAGCAGCAGCAGTCGGAGAAGAAGAAGAAGAAGCTGCTTTTCAGCTAATAAAAAAAATATCTCAGCTTGTTTACACGAGTAAAGCGCAGTGAGTCCCTCGCTTTTCAAAATCGTATTTAATTTGCTCCACGTTCAGCCGCATGGTGTCAAAAAATGACAGAATCTGCTTCAGCGACGGCTTCAGACGGCGTGTGTGATACGACTGAGCGTTCTCCTCCAGAGCCAGGAGCAGTCGCTCCTTGGTTTGGTTTAAGAGGGAAAATGACAGTGATGATGAAACTGAGGGAAAGTGAGGATTGCACTTGGTTGAGTTTGGTGAACATATCTTCATTATATATATTACAGCTTCCACAGCGATAGATTTCTTTGTTTCAATCAAAAATTCACTTGTCAAACGAGTGATGCAAATTGAGGCTGTAGCTAAAACGCTGAGTTTGGTCCACGCCGGCGTCCCCTCCTTGGTTAAACTCTCCACCTGCAGCACACAGGGTTTCACTCCGGCCTATTTTTAGATCGTAACCTTCACCATTTCTATGGCCATTTTCTATCCATTCAGCTGAAATGTCAACCTGGAATATCGCATCTACTGCGCACTCCACGGACCTCACAATGCACCGCGCTGGACGGAACCAGCCGTGATGGATGTGGACTCACACAAATACCTGGCGTCAGGTCTTTGCAGTGGAATGGATGAAGCGTCCACAGCTGAGGAAATGATCAACTCTCAATTAGAGCCCAGATACACCGACGCAGTAGAAACACACGGAAGAGTTTTAGTGTTTGAGACGTGCTGTAGTCTGACGTCTCTGCACCCACCAGGATGACCTTTTAAAATATCTGCAGACAGCTGCCGCCTGTTGACCCGCCCTGAACGAGAGCACCGCCGTCCAGGAGCAGAATCACATTTGCAATGATTTAAAGATGTGCATTTCCTAAACAGCTCATTTAAGCCGTGGATAAGGTCAGCCGTAATGGGAGGAATAACTCCTAGTTAGGAGTAATTACAGAGAAAGAATCTGTTTCAACCCTTTGATGGAGCTAAATAAGTCCATCAGTCATCCGCTGACACAAACCGTCATCAGATAACATGTTCTGTGAATAAATGGCCACAGACAGACTGACGGCTGCATTCAGGACCTCACGCAGGCCTGAGGAGCACAGATAACCCTGGCAGCGGCCCTTCCTTTCATAATCATATCCATGCTGTCACTCCAATTAACCTGATGGATAATTATTTTTCTCAGGGCTAAAGTGAAATGTCAAACGCTGCTTGAAAAAAATCTGGTTTAACAAAAAAATGACTTGAAGAAAAATGTGGGAACAGATTTCAGTTCAGTAAACGTATGAATCAACTTGTTGCACTTTAACTCAGCAGGAGCAGATGTATAGGTAGTATATATTTGCATAGGTAATGCAGTATTTTTGGAGAGATGCTCACTAGTAAAACTGCCAGGCCCCGTGTCAACCCAGCATCTTTTATTTCCCTCAGGATTTAAGAACAAGCTGAACATTGTTCCACTTCAATTCAATTACAAGTTAATGAAATAAATTCAGCCCTGTGAGTCGACCTGGTGTCGGACTAATTGAAAAATATATTGTACTGAATCATAAGCCAGAACAACAAGGAGCTTTTACTTGTGTTAAACTTTAAACTGCACATTTCTGTCCGCCACAAGCTCCTAACCTCTTTTTCACTTCATGCTGAAATGAGCATGTTTCAAGTTCTTCTGTCAGACCTGAACCAAGGCACCGAGGTGTTTAAACCTTTTAAAAGTAAACTCAGTCCCAGCAGCTGGCTCGTGTCATCCCATCAGCTCACGAGCAGAGTACCTGCAGCTGCAGGGGGCGTGGCTTCATGCATTTAACCGCTGCGAGTCGGGCTGTCGCGCCTTAGAGAGACATGCGTGTGGGGCGAGGGAGGTTCAGAGTGGAACTGTGTGTGTGTGTGTGTGTGTGTGTTTGCCAGTTCAACAGTGAATAGAGAAGACGCTCTGTTTTAGGGAAAAGCACCTTTTCTTCTTCCATTATCAGAATGAGAGGAGGTTACCTCAAGATAAAATGAGATTAGAGTTAATACCTGGTTTATCAGTTTTAAGCCACAGCTTCTGGCAGCCGGGGTGTTTGTTCTGCTGAACCGCCGCCCCTCACCATCGTGCCCTTCACATCAATGAAAGAGCAAAAAAAGCGGTTTAATTTGAGGTGGATAAGAGAGGTTTAACAGTCCTTATCAGAAGCACACCTCCTATGCTGCCTTTGATGAGTTGAATGCTTTTGATTTGTTTGTTTATTCTCATTCGCTGTGTCTCTGTGTGATTTCCCCTGGCTCCCCTGTGGAGCAGTGCTCAATGAAGTGTGGTCCACACACACACAAACAAACAAACCCACAGTGGCACGTTGGTGGGGGGGGGGTTCATCACGGCAGGTTTCATTCCAGATGAAATGGTTGATTTTGGGTCATGTGGTGAATCTCACAGCTCAGGTTCCTTCATTTGTCCTTTTGCCTTTTAAAACACTCGATGACTCTTCCTCAGTGTGAAGCTCCCGCTCATCCCAACGTGCACAGGCTGTGTCATGATCCATTCAGGGGAATTATCTGTGCAGTGTCTGTTTAAAATAGACGTTTGTAAGAACTGTGCCGATGAATCAGATAAAACGATCAAATCAGCAGCTGATGGTCTTGAAACTAAAGAAAGCCTCAAGCAGAAGCTGCGAACCAACCAGTGCAATATTTATCAAATATGTCGACGTTAATGGGAACACAATGCACTCCACTGGAGATGTGTTTTAGTTCAGAAAGATGAACTGTCACAACAACTCTGACACAGCTGTGTGTGTGTGTGTCGAGAGACTTTAGAAATGTCTCGATTGTCAACAACACCTCCCATGACCACAGATCCTCTCCGGAGGACGTCAACGTGCACTTTTTTAGAGCGGCACAGCACGGCCGGCCTCTGTCTGCTGGGCCCTGAGCCTCCGCACTTCAGCTGTGTCCATCTCTTAATCAGATTAGATCAGGTTGTGGGCATTAATCAGTATAATAAAGGGTCTCTGAGAGCATTTCTGCCCATTAGTGTCATTAGGCTGCGGCTGAAAGGAGAGGCTTTGTACAATCTGCTTGATGCGAGCTGCTCAGAGGAGGCGTGCATTCATCTCTCAGGTGCGTCTATTGATCTGTTTACTCCTGGTGAAGATGGCCGCCACACAGGAGCTGGAAGGGTTGTGCTCTGATGCATTCTTCCAGCAGCCGCTCCGCCCGGGTTAGAGGGATAATAAGTCTGCGGCAGCTTTTGCTTTTAAATGTAGTTGTATTACTACATCAGCAGCATCGGCCTTGACAGGTGGTCGCTCTCAGCTCCCACTTCATCTGAAATGGGTTTCAAGATATTGGATTAAGAGCACAAAGGCGTATTTTGTGGACGCTGACCTTCCGACCGCCAAACTGCGTCCGCAGTGGAAAACATGTTGGTCTCAGTCTGCAGGCGTGTCGGCGATGTGAAATGGGCTCCGTGATGTCTGCACGGCTCCTCTATGCAAAGAGCGTCAGTGTTAAATCAGGGATTTTAAGATCAGGCTGCTGGGACCCAACTCAGCAAGTTTGGTTGAGCTGCTTGGGGAGAGAATATTATGGCTTTTCTCTCTTTTTGTTCAACCCAGGCAAACGATGCTTCTTCTCGATCTGTTGTTAGGGCGTGTTGTGCCTTTCTTCTTTTAGCGAGGAGCTTTAATCTGCAGGCCTCACGCCGTCGTGCCTCCGTGTCACGGCGGGTTTGATAAACCACCGCTCAGCACCGTGTGCCGGGCAGAAGCGGCGCCAGGCGTGGGTCCAGCTGGACGGCCGCGGCGACACTCCAGGGGCTGGCATCAGTATGCTACGCTCAGCCACGCCGCCTCTCTGTGGCGATGCTGGGAGGGAGTGGCTTTCCCGTTTGATTTATAGCCCCAGATTAGCAGCTGCATCGGAGGCTGGAGGTTGTCCTCCTTTTCTACGTATGGAGAAATGTTCTTGGGGAAAGGTCTTGAGCAAACTTCCCCACTGAATGTAAACTAGGTTAGTGTGTGTGAAGCCTTCATTATGCACCCCAACCCCCTCTGTGTATCAATATGTACATGGAAATTAACAGCCATATGGTCTGTGCACTTGCAGACAGCCATGAAAGGACCATTATCTGTGACCCCTGCAGTAATGTAAGCAGGGGCTGAGGAGAGGCCAGCCTTCAGTAATGGGTCAGTGCACACTCTCAGAAGAGAGCTCCTCAAAGTCTCCTTTGCCTCACTACGGGCTCCACTGCAGTTCAGCAGTGCATATTTTGCCACTTGTCAGGTCTGAGGAGGGAGGGGGGGGTCGGTATCGCAGCATGTTATTGGATTACAACAGATAGATGCACATGTGGCTCTCTTTTCTTGGCCCTGCACAAAATGGATGTGAGCCTAAGGTTGCCCACTTCCAAAATGGCGGTAGTGACCAACCGGCACACACGACCGTGGTTCTAGACGATTTGATTCAGCTGGAACATTCAGCCGTCTCCTCTCTTCATGGCTTTGCATGTAATGATGAGCGTTCCCGTGGATGGCGGTTTTTCCCCGTGGCCGTCTCCGTTGCCGAGGTCATCCCTGGATGGGATCAAATGCTCCGTGAGCTTTGCTGGGCGAGTCAAGCCCATAGATAGTGTTTTAGAGTGGATTTATTTATTATTTTTACAGCTCTGTGCTCAGAGTGGAAAAACAGAGTGGTGACTGGATCCGACAGCAGGTGAACTGAGCGTGCGCTGGCGTGCACAGCCACCTCTTCTTCAAGCCCGAGCATCTTTGGGAAAAGTTGTTGAACAATGTCCTCATGCCACCACTCAGTGGTGGGATTACTTAATGCGATTACCAGCGCTGGAAAATGGAGCGTGATGAATGCAGCCTGTAATTACAGGCAGATTATGAAGAAGGTGTAAGACGGAGATTAGAAAAGGTAAACTCCAGTGAGCCGTAGATGCACAACGTGCCCCCGCCCGGCTCAAAACGCTCCGTGGGTTTACAAGTAGAAGGTTGATTAATTACCCGCCCCCTGCTTTTCGCCTCCGGCCCCATTTGTCACGGATCAGTGCATCCCAGTTTCTAACGTCTCTCCTTTGGTCTCCTCCACCTGCTGGACAGGATCTGATGGATGTCCAAACCCGTGGTCAAATCAGTGCTGTGCTATTTTCTGGGACTGGTGTTTGAGACCCTCGTTGGCGAGCAGGCGCCAAACGGAGAGATTTCTGCTCGAATGAGAGAAATCCTCTGTAACAAAACATGACAGCCAACCAGGAGGAATTCACTCGTACTGTCTCATCCTGCACGTGGGATCCCATTAGTATTCATCACGTGTCACATAGATGTTGACATTTCATTTACTGGATCCACCGGGAATCAACTTGAATCACATCCACCTAGAAGATATGGCAAATCTTCCTAACAGCCAACACCCTGAGGGCAAATGAAATTGGACGTGAAAGCCTCTTGTGATAAATTTCCAGCGACTGTACTCTGTGAGGAGGCTGCAGCGCAGAGACGAGGCCCAGGAGATGCTTGTTTGTTTTAATGGCAGAAACAGTAATGAAACATTTCTCCCAGGTGCTCTGTGATTTAAAGGGAAACGTCTGTGTTCTGGAACGGTTCAAACCCGGCTCAAGTAATTAATCAGCGGCCCAGTCTTAATCATCATCCATCAGCAGCACTGATTGGTCCATATGAAGCAACCGGCCGCAGTCATTCAGCTGACGTGCGTCTCAACTGTCAGTGTGGACGAAGCCGTCCATCAGCGTCAAAGAGGTGTGTGTTATTATTTAACACATGCGTGTGTGTGTGTGAGAGTCGCACTGTTTGTCTGTGTGATAAATAAACCATAGGCTAAGCTAACGACATGCATCCCTGGGGGAAGATTAATTGCGACCTAAATGTTTCATGCGACAGGAACAAACTGATCAATCATTAATGTGCCCACGTGCTGCACTGCAGGTTAAAGGACAACTGCCGGGTCTTGGCGTTGGGCGAGGGAGTCTTTGTGCCGAGTGGCGACTACAAAAAAAGGCGATAATATCCTCAGACGAGGTCCCTGATGTCAAAATAGAAATCTCTCGTTTCCATATCCCAAGGAGAGAAATGAGCCTTATCTCGGAGGACGGTAGCCATCCATCAGCGATTTCTTTCAGTTTATCAGCCAGCGCGAGTCGAAATGCACAATGATGTCAGACATTAATCAAATGCTGACACCTCACATTCAGGACTGAGACATGTACCCTTTTCTCCCCGTCCAAATCTGGTCATTGTCCTGCTGCGGCGCTGGCTGCGGCGTCCGAGAGCTGCAGGGGGATTGTGCTGGAAAGGGCAATGACAATAAGTATATCACCAACTCCTGTGCCACTTCATGACGGTTATATTCTCCCAAATGTGTGGCAGAGGTGCTGGTAGCGCTTGGCCTCTCGCAGAGAGCAGAGCCAGGAATAAACCTGTCTCTGAAAATGCAGGAGGACAAGGAGAAAGGGCTTCTGGTGCAGTCTCTTCTTGTCGACTCCCCGCTGACCGCCGCTCATTCTGTTTAGAAATTACTGAGAGCTATTGATGCACTGAATCGAAATCCTCACAGGGGCGATGCTTGAAATAAATTGAAGCTCTTAGACAGTGTGTGGCTGTCTGGATCTCTCCATGGGGCTGTGCTCATGTCAAGACACTGATCTGACGACGGCACCCGTTGGTTTGTCTATGTAGAGCAAAAACATTGAGAAAGCCTGTCCCTGATTGAAGCTTTGATTCATCCCGCACAGACAGGCCGAGAGAGAGAGAGAGAGAGAGTTAACTCCTGTGCTTCATGGAACCTTTTTGGAGGATGTGAATTATTCAGATGGGTGAATATCTGGATGCAAAACTGTAGGGAGCCAGATGTGACCCTGGAACAAATCCCTTCATTCCCTCTGTTCTCAGTCCTCTTTTAATTTTGTGGGGGAAGTCATAGCATGAGAAACAGGAGATGTGAAATAAATCTAAATAAAAAAGAGAATATTACCCTCAGAGTTTGAGCTCTGTCACAGCCTGATATTTCCTTCTTTATTTATTTATCAAACTAACCAGTGCTGTAAAACCTTTGCACCGGCAGTCAAAACCACGAGTTGTGCCATCACAGGTGGCATTCTCTGTCTCCGGCACACAGCTGCCATCTTGAAGAGTGGGTAGCCATGCGGAAAATTGCATTTTTCCTTGTTACCCACACAGCGACTGGCGGTGGCATGTATGCAAATGACCGGCATCGCAGCCTCTTTCAGTAGCTGCCTGGTGCGGAGGGAGAAATGGCTTGTAATGGCGGATTATGTCCAATATACAACGTCTGCTGTTTATGAGTGTCCTCGTGATGAATGGTAATGATGCAGCCTTATCGTGTTGTGCATGTTCCCACAGCTGATGCTCAAATGACCAGCCACGGTTTACCGTGTGTGTCCCCCCCCCCTCTCCCCCGCTCAGATAATTCAATATCTTTTTGTCGTTGCGCTGCAGCGCCAGTGTTGTTCAGACTGACACGATGCTAATGTCTTCCCCTGCTTGCTTTAATGTAACACCACCCACCCAAAGACAATCACGGAACTTGGAATGCACCGTCTCCCCCTGTGCAGTGAAATTAGCGGCTCGTAGGAGAAGCACGGGCCCTGAGGTTCGAAGCCTCGAGTTGGTTCTCATCCCACTTTGGCTTTCACTGGCACGGAACCCAGTGGGAGCCACGTAATGTTGAACGTGAGGGAGCTGTTCTTGCGCCCATGGACGCTGACCCGTGCTGTTGACCTCGTGGGCTGTGGTCTCCCTTGTGACGCTGATCTCTGTTAAATGCAATGGTGGTTTGCAGGGTCATGTCTTCCCCTGCTTCTCCATATAGGCGCTGGATCCATAGCGCATGCATAATGCACGCAGCTGCTGATCAATAAACGATGGAGCGAGGAGGCGTCGCCATCCATCATCTCATCCTCACGACTGGACCCGGCCTCATTCAGCCGCTTGTAAGGGAATGAATGAATGAATAACACAACTCAGGGCGGTGAATGGATTTTATGGCACATGGTGAACTCACCCGCTGCTATCAAGTGGATATTTGGAGACGCTCCCTGTCGCCCATATTCCCAGGGGGCCAGTCAGAGGCAGGGCTGTAATCAATGACCTGGCTTCTCTAATTACTGTTTACTTTAGCTCATTATTCTCTCAGCTTTGATTAAGCAGTAGCCCTCATGTGAAGGATATGTGGCCTTAATTGGTGGTTGCCAGGACGCGGCTCCTCGCCTTCTGTTCTGATGCACGTTGGGAGGAATGGGCCCAGGCAGCTATTCTTGGCCCCTTCCTTTCAGCCATCCACATTCTCTATTTGTCTGATGAGTCAATACGTGACAAAAAAAAAACGCCGCGCGACGGGCAAATGGTGAATTCTGCGCACGTGCTTCACGCCTTGGAAGAGAACAGTTCACACGTTGACATTAACAACCTAATTAAAACCAAGATGGGACGTGATCCACGTACCGTCAGATGCTCTTTCCACGCAAACACAACATTGAACTAATCTACACACACTGGGCCGAGCGCGGCTAATCCTGCCCAGCTGGAAAGGCTGGTCAACTGGATCGCTGAAATCCAGAGGTGATTAAAACATATTAGCATGTCAGAGAAAGGCGCGGTGGAAATATTACAGATGGATGTATGCACATAAATCAGCAGGCTTGATTGTGAGCGCAGAGGAAAATGCAGGTAACTAATTTAATGTCTCACAGATGGAATTTCAAGCAGACCAAAGATGTTATTAGAATATATTTGCTCATAACTGCTATTTGTTCTGCAGCGCACACACACACACACACACACACACACACACACTCAGCTTTCCCAAGGCGGAGCCGAGTCGACTGTCACATCTAACTTGTCACGTTGGAGCTTCATGCCTCTCAGCCACTTGTTTCAATCTGACTGGAAACTGTGGACATAAGCTGAGGGAAGATTGTTTTATTTTGTGCACACGCACACACACGCGCACACACTCTGGAGCGTTAGGTAAAGTCAACATCAGAAAAGAGAATTTAGAGAATCTCGCCTGACTCGTTCCGTGCACGTCTGAGGGTCTGGTCCCACTGAGTTTCCTAGATCATTCATTAAAACGTCCTCAGAGTCTTCTTCTCCCCTCTCACCTCCATTCAATTACTCTGTCTCATTGTGTACTTATTAATTTTGTGCTTGTGAAGCATGGACATGCTAGAGATGCTAGAGACTTCTTCTCCTCCTCATCCTCTGCGTCTGCTCATTGACAGGTGACACCTGGTGGCTGTGTGCGCACACATTCCTCCATCTTTGCTTCAGGAGCGTACAGTATGTGTAGTTTTCTCTGGGTACTAATATCACGTCTGCATATTTGAATGGAACAAGCAACCTATAGCAGCATAGCTTGTTTTTTGATTAACAACAGCATCGGTCTGAACCTTACACGCTTTCAATTACTGCAAATGACACAGCAGTTACAGTCCTGTCGAGAAACAGACATCACGGCGCCCTGAGTCGCGGCCGCCGCCACCCCCCCCCCCCACAGGAGGACGAACCGCTCCCCGGTGACTCCTCATCTCATGCCACCAGTATTTCACTAGCTCCTTTCACCCAGCCGCGCTGGATGAGGTCACATTCCTCTGACCTGGGGCATTATTACGCTGTAATCACGTGTTGCTCTGCATGGCTACATCTGTTATTCCTCGCTGACAGCCAAGTGTTGCAGGAAGGCTATTTCACCTGATGGATGATCACGAGAGGGGGAGCGGCTGGATCAGCTGCTCGCCTTCGCCAGTGAATTATACACCGGCAAATCCCTCAGATGCCCGAACCCGCCGCCCCAGCGCCGGAGACGCCGGCTGATTATTGCCGGAGCTGCGAGGACTTTTGGACCTGTCAGAATGTGCACGAGGCGTATTCATTATCCCGGTATTTACTTGTCCTCTTAAATCAAGCCGAGTGTCAGTCCTCACATTACACCGGCCCCGTGAAAAGTTGTTGACTTATTTTTAAAGCGGCGCGCCTCGGACATCTGATTCATAGTCTCAGGCCTTTCACAATCACAGAAAAAAATCAATGGGCATCACTCCTCCGGCCCGCACTTTGTCTGTTAGCAGCAACGGGGATAACGTGTCCAAGTGGGGCTCCTCAATCTTGTCACTTTAAGTGCAATCAATACTGCTCCCCTGAATACCAGCCCCCCGCTCGTCACACTCGGCTGAGCACTTCAGTCAATATCTGACTGCAGGCTAAAAACATCTGCAGAAGCAGCCACAAAAAGCTCGGCAGAATTAAATGCTTTTCAATATAGTGGAGACGGGCAACGTAACTCTCTGCTAATGCAGCCAGCTCCATGTTCCAGGGCTCTATGTGGGGAATAGAACTATCTCTGGAAACAACACAATCCTGAATTCCAACTCAACAACGTTCGACCCTTCGACACTTTTTTGTCTCTGCAGCCTCATTCTTCGCTGTGGACAACTGTCAAAGTACGGCCGTCCGTCCATTTCCCAGATGACGTGAGTCCATAAGAGGCAGCCTGTGGCCCCTGTCCCTGTGAAGTAATCTACCTAGAAAATTCAAAAGGCCCAGGGAGAGATTTGATGTGTGCATCTGGCTGCTCAGCCCTGGAAATGCTTCTAGTAATTGCCTTGAGGATTATGAGACACAGACCTCCACCCCCTGGTGCAGCTAATGGATGATGTTCGCCGCCGTGTTGCATATGCATAAGGCACCAAGTTCTGAGTGGGTACGGCGAGGGTGCGTGCCCACGTGCGCCGGCCTGCCTCAGCATGTGTGTGGACTCTGTTATCGGCAGCCAGTCGGGGCCGGGTGGTCGAGCTGCCGCTCTCCAATTGGTGCGGCTGCTCCCACTGCTCTCGCCCTCAAAAGGCTGGCGCTGCCCTCTCCTCGCACTCCGTGCCAGGGATCTGGCCGGCCCGACACCGACCTGACCTGGCCCCTCCCCCGGGAGCGCGATGTGAACAAACACGGAGAGGAGGCGATGAATATGGGGTCACTTCAACACAGAGACATAAAAGACGGGCACGGAGCCAGCGTGCAGCCAGACAGAGAAATGCAAACACACGCACTCATCTGCACAATCTCAGTTCAAAGAGCCGGGACTCCATTTGAGATATGGGTCTGGACGGCGTCGCTATGTTGAACAGGGAGAGCACTCGACAGCGCTGTCGGTGGAACGGCATCAAACGCTGGCGTGAGTGTGTGCGCCTGCAGTTGTCAGCTGATCATGTTCGCACACACTCCCACAGTGTTGACTTGGAGTGCTGCGACGCCGCCGTGCACGACGCCCTTCAGTCTGCAGAGATCCAGGCGCTGATGTGCGTTCGGTGTAACCCCGCTACAGCCGACCTCATTTGCAAAGTCAGCACTTTACAAATGGCCGCTGGTTGTTTACGCATCCAGGAGCTGAGCAACGTGAGGTTTATTTAATCGGCCGTTACATACGTCCACTAGAGGGCAGCGCATGCAGCGTGCGTCTTCAACAAAGAGCGTGAACAACGACTTCAGTCAGTGTAGTGGTGAGTTACTTACCGCAGATTATTTTCTGCAACATACAAATAGTTCAGAGACAAATTCAAGCTCAGCAGGACACACAAAGCATCTGATGACGAAGTGCGATGCGTGTGCACAGACAGGAAGTGACAGTGGCTACTCACAGCGGGGGCTAGGCGCTCCGTCCGGCTCTCTCGCACTCAGATGGCATATTCAGAGAGTGTGTGTTCAGGGTGTTAGGCTCCAGCTTCATGGTTAATCGCCATGGCCACTGTAGGCAGAGAGAAGAGGGTCAATAAAAACGTCCTCGGTCCCCGTCGACCTGCACCCTCACCAGCGTGGCCAAAGCTCAGTGCACGTGTGAGCGCCGCGGCGCTCTGAGACCATTATCCCAGAGTGCTGCGGCGCCGGCTTTCATTTCCAGAGGAGCCACTAACAGGCGCGTGTTGAAATGCAAATGTGCGCTCGAGCACCTTTTGCAGGAGCCAGCAGTTTAGAAATCTTTTTAACCGAGGCCTCGCGCACTCATTAACAGCAACTCTGAACACGCCGTTGCTCCTGACTTTAGCATATGAAGAGCGAGAGGGGAACAAGCACAATGTCACACCTGCACGTCAAAGAGCCAGCAGAGAACCTGGGGGGGGGGGGCTCCAGAGGCTCCGCTGTTTTGTTCACCAACTCTACGCTTTAACGCACGTCTGTGCACGCACACACCTGCCGCTCTCTGTTGAGACCAATCACAGAAACAAAGGTCGTTTCCAAACTGCACGGAGAGTGAAGGATTCTGGGAAAACCCACCCTGCTCTATAAGCAGATGGATATTACTCAGAAAACGTCAGATGATGAAGATGAGGGTTTAAAACATCCAGTCGGCAGGCGGTTAATTACCCAGAGCTGTGAACTGCCCCATGGGGCTTAACGTGCAGATGAGATATGGCGAGCGGACGCAGGCCGCCATGACCGCTGCAGCCGCTGTGTGTGCTCCCCGGGCACAGCTTGACCCGATGTCTGTAAACACGCTCTCATCTTAATCTCCAAAGAATTCCCTCCGCCCAGCGAGGTGGAGAACGTAGGAAGCAGGAGGTGCAACAGTTATCTCAGAATACATCGAATCTGTGATGTGACGCTAAAAAACCATCGGAATCTTTCTCTGAATGAGCACGTGTCACGTCCCAGTGCGATTCCCCTGGCGCCGTTCCCGCCCCTCTGTGGAGCAGCGTGAGCAACGCCTCCATTAGGCGGAGGGGCCGTGTGCAGAAGTAAGATGGAGCTGGTGGCAAACGTGACTGCTGGGGAACATTTGATATCCTCGGAGATTAAACCATTCGTATCACGCTCACACTTATCCCGACCTCACCCCACAGCACCCCCCTGTGAAGCCCCCCCCCACACAAGAGCCATTTTAACTGTCCTGGAACAAAAACACGCTCACGTCGCCCTGAACTGTCAGGAGCTGTTTGGTGGAACCTCATCCAGAGCAGTCAACCCTCCCAGTGTCTCTGAAGGGGGACGTCTGTAATGCAGTTTCCTAGTACTTGGTGTTCCCGCTCCCCCAGAGTGCGACATCAGCGCCACGGCTGAGAGGGAGGCGGCGACGCTTCTTCAGAGGAGAACCTGGTCGCAGATCTCGGTGGACGTCTACACCGCCGGCTCATTATCTGCGGCGAGGCCTGCTCCCAGCATGCGTCTGGATTAAAAAGCCCCGATTATGTAAGTGTCTGAGAGGAGGCCCGTCAGCCTGTTTAGAGGCTCATGCATCCGTCTCGTCAGGAACATCAGAGAGCTCCACTCGAGGTGGAGGAGCCATATGTGCACGTGCACGTGCACGGACCGGTGCCACCGCTCACTCAACCTATATCTCACCTGCTGCATTCTCAGTCTAAGGAGGTTCAATGTGACTGTTCTTTCCATCAAAGACGCCGGCTGTGTTTAGTGATTTAGGGCGCGTAGGGTGTGCTGGGATATTAGGAGACGATCTAAATAAGGCAGGTAGCCGACACGTGATGAGTCGAGTAACAAGCCATGTGGGCCAGGCCCCCTGGCCCCCAGACTCTGCCGCTTCATCACTCTCCATCACCTGCTGCACGTTCCTTAGCTGCTTTATGCTTATCTGGGATCAGCTGCTCCTCTGAGGAAAAACCCCGGGTTCTGCCAAAACCAGCAGTGCAGATGTTTCGGCCCCGTCCTCCAGCCGAGCCTCCACGATCACGGCCACGTTTATTCATTACTCTGAGTGACGCAGCGAGGTCTCTGTGCAGATAGCATCAGCAACGAACGATATCAGAGCATTTGAACATTTCCTCTGGTGTTGGCGCTGGGATTATTTTCCCTCGTAATCGCAGCACCAGGATTCTTTCATCGAGTTCATCGGGCTGTCACTGGGTGAAAATAAAGAGCGGGATGAACTTGTTTGTTCCAGCTGCTGGGCCTTGATTTAAAAACCCTGCAGAGTCTGATGGGGTTTGTTTAATCTACAGATCTTTGAGTAAGAGATTCCCAATCAGCTCAAATGTCAAAACTGAGACACTGATGTGTGTCACACTCTCTGACTCGTATCAAATGTGCATCTTCATCTCTCGGCTTGGTCCCAGTCTGAACCGGGCCAAAGGTTATCTGCTCACAGAGGATGGAATTAGCCGCGGCCCTGACAGGGATCACATAAAGGTTAGCTTTGCACATCACAGACACGAGGAGATTAGATTACAGTTCCCGTGCACTTTGATTCAGCAGCGTAATCCTGACGGCTCTTTTAATCAGGCCAGCGTCTGGGCCTCATTTGGAAAAGCTCCGGTCAAGAGGTGGAATAGAGGGAGCGGCGGGGCGGCGCCGTCCCAGACGCCTCCTCACTCCCATTAAAGATGGAGGGGAAAGCAGCGCGATAGGAGCATTTACCCACTGTCATTCATTGTGGTAATGCTCCCCGAGGATTCTGGGTAATGATTAGTTCAGAAGTATGAGGCTGATGTGAATTAAAACCAGGTTTCTCTTCCTTTGTGATTCTGAGAATGAAAGGATAATCGCAGGTGGTGACTTTTCTCTTTCTGTTGTGAAAGTTTCCCGTTTGCGTCGCCCTCCCACGGGGCAGCGCCACACAAATAAACCTTCATGACAAAACTGCTCCACCCACTCCAGACAGAAGGACATTTCCAAACTATGAAGGTCTCTGTGCTGTGTCTCCGTGGTGTCCAAGTGGACGAGGGAGACGCGTCCACTGCAGCGCACGCTCGTGAAAACGGGTTCAGCGAGAGGCTGAGGCCGAGCAGGAAGTTCTACGTTATTCCAGAGCCTCCACGTCCTTTTATCTGTAAAACCAAACACAGTGATAATCGAGTAATTCCTCCCATTTGCAGGAAATTGTACTTTCTAATTACGAACAGAGCCGCAGGGCTGCGCATATTCATTCTAAAGATTTAACAATGAATTAAAAAACATGATTAAATATTAGTATTTTATGAAACATTGGTTTATAATGCTCTCCCAGGCAGTGAATCATCGACTAAATCCTTCTGCAAATCATCTCGCCGCCCGGCCGCAGCCGGCTCCAGATTAATACGCAGGCCTTTCTATGGAATTGATTATTTAACTTTTTCTCGGTGTTATGTTTTATCTCGGCGCGGCAGAATGGCTCGGCGCTGTCAGAGAGGGCCGCGCCGGTGAATTGAAATCCTTCAGCGCAGGTGTGGAAAAGCAGACGAGTGAAGAGGCTCCTTCACTGCTGCTCTCCACTGATAACTTTAACATCTGACCACGCATTGTGCTCCGGCAGCTGGGCTCATGAAAGCGCCGCCGATGCTTTCCTTCAAACGCGTTCCCGCTTTTTGTTCCCGCAAGACTTTGACTTAAAAAAAATCAAAAATAAAGCAGAGGGAGCTCTTGAAAGGAAAAGGGACGGCGCAGGTTCAGCCGCTGCTCGCACCTGATTAATGAGCCGCCCTGAGCTCGACGGAATAAGCAGATTGCTGATAAGTTGCTTCAGACGCGTCGAGCAAAGCGTTGGAGAGAATTCTTAAAAAGATGCGTTTTGTGTTTGGCTGCTCCGTGGTCAGCAGTTTATCTGTCTCGGGTTCAGCTTGTAACAACAGAGGCTCCTGACACACTAATGGCTTTACAATGAATTAGTCACGCTTGGAAATGAAAATCTTTGCTGTCAACTGGCTGCCGGTGGGACCGCTTCTCCCGGCTGCTGCTACGAGAAGAAAAGGAGGAGCTTGCTGATGCTGCTCTTCCTCTCCTCTTCCTCTCCTCTTCCTCTCCTCCCTGGTCGAGTTTGAAATGATGATGATGTTAAACACATTTTCCTGATGGAAACATGACATTTTGGTTTTTCCTCCACGCCCTGACCTTGCTCTTCTTATGGTTACACCCCCCCCCCCCCCCCCCCCCCTCCCCCCCCCCCCCCCCCCCCCCCCCCCCCCCCCTCACCGACGCCTGCCTTCACACCGCAGCCATTTTCCAGAGCGATTTCAGGGGATAATAGCGCTCACAAATCATCCGCTGGGCAGTGCAGCCCGTGAAATTGATGTGCCTTCGTTTCAAAAACAATGGAGGTGCCTTATGAGGGGCCTCATGATGTCATAACTTCAGCGGCTGACAGGCCGGGCAGGTGTGTTTTGGCCCCGGGACGGGCGGCGGGCCAATGAAAACTCAGTTGAGACGACTTAATCAATCGACACATCGAGGGGGGGACGACTGCGGCGCAAGACGCTCCATCACATTCTGTGCACTGAGCGAACTGACGGTTCCTACTCAGGAAGCCAGGAGGAACCCTCCTCAGACACAAAGAGCGGCTGGGCCATCAGAGGAAATGAAGGAATGAATTTAGTGCCTCTGTTTCTCATGTGTGTTGGGTGAGGAGGCGTCTGTGTGAGGATCAGGTTGACGCTCCTAGAGCCGCGTGAGGCACGTTCGGACGGATTCAGACGTTTCCAGAGCAGATGTCTTTCGAGGGAGATTTCCAAAATGCTGCAACTAATTTTATTTGAATGCTTGGCACCTCAGAGCAGGAATAATCCAACAGCAGACAGCTTGTCTATTTTTCTCCTAAAATTGAAAATGATTGTGCACATGCACGCTCATTTAGCAGTGAAAGACAAACAGCAGATCCAGGATCTGAGCCTGATTTTCAACTGTATTTGCCATTTCTGAGAATGCCTCATCTGTGAGTGGCTGGCTGCAAACACTCTCTGGAACATTGGCTGAAAACATAATTAAATGTCCATTTCACAAATATCTCCGGGACGTTTTTTTCTGAATTTGGCTTTGAGTTGCTCGATCCATCTTCCCTCCACCCTGCCTCCAACCGGCTGTCCACACAGACGCTTTCCACCAAGCAGCCAGCGAGCGAGGCTCGTGTTTGACCCCGAGGAGCGCGGGCGAGGGGAGGCTCCAGGCTGACCGTGGGCACGGCAGCCAGGGGAAACTCCTCTCGCCCACCTACGTGCGTCAGCCGGGGTCACTGGCACGGCAGCGCTCAGACGTGGCTCAGCTCAGAACCTCCGTGCCTGTCAGAGCGCAGCCGGCGGGTTAGGGGAGGTCAGAGTGGCCGAGCGGGAGCAGGCAGACAGCTTGTCAATGCTGTCCACGACCCGGTGGATGAGCCAATGCTTTAGGGAGCCACAGTGCTCCTTCCCTGTTTATTAACATGTCCTGCGTGCACTTGGACGTGCACCAGCATGCCTCGACGGGTTCGGTCCAGCTCGCTCACATTCCTCGATCTGGCCGTTTCATATTCTTTATGTGGCGGTGGAGAATCTGTCAGAGCCGCAGACACACACGGGCGGCTCAAACTGGCACATTCATTTGTCACCGCTGTGAGTCTGATCCCAGAGTCAACATTAACATGGCTTTTCTAGGGCAGCAGCTTCATTATTGAGCCCCAGCAGGGCGAACCACACCATTACTGCTCCGGAGGAGAGAGAGCGGCGAGGAGAGCGGCGAGGATACAGGATAAGCAGAATGATGAAGTGGGCAGGGGGTGGAAGGAAGGAAGGAAGAAGGGGAGTGTGAATGAAGAATGCTGGTATGGGGACGGAAGGAGAAAACAAGTGACCAAATAAATCACTGGCCTGCAGATAATTGGTGGAGCTGCTCTCCAGAGGCGGCCGCCGCGCCCGGAAAAATGACACCGTGATTTGCAATTAACTCCAGGAGAGGGATTGGGATTTTAGCTCCCGTTGGATTAATTCCAGGAGCATGATACCTGACAAGTCGGTCGCCATAATGAATCTGTGGGGCTGCAGCAATAATTATGGTCGTTTAGCTGTGCGATGGCGGCGCTCTCCCGGGCAGCAGGGAAGCAGAGATCCCAGGCAACTGGACCTAAACGGGGAGGGGCCGGGCTTCCTAACGACCCAGAACATCCAGTCCGTGGGACGGAGACGGCGTTTGTTTGTTGAGTCTTCAGCGACCACGTCTTCTTGTCTTCCCTCTTCCAGATACTTCCAGTATCGACCTCGTCCACGTCCACCCTCGGCTGCCAGCCCCTTTCTGGACGAGGCCATAATTACGCTGGTGTACACAGATAGCATCGGGCTGCGTTCTTCCAGCGTACAAAGAAAAAGTAATTAAGGGCTTTGAGTGTTGATTACAGCTCTGATGTTGCTTCATTGTGTTCAGGTCTTTTTCTGTTAATTGCATTTCCAGCTTTTAATCCAACAAGGAATTTAATAAAAAACATTCTGACAATGTTTTTCCTTGTTCTCTTCATTTCACCTCGTCAGCCCTTCCTCTCACTCGTTGTGTTTTAGTTCTGTGCGTGTCACCTGGATGTAATTGAAAATGGATTGTTGCCTAATTGCTCTGATTGGGCTCGTGCAGAAGCTTTTAGGAAAGTGTCTGACCTTTCCCGTGCACGTCCCTTCCATCAGAGCACTAATTACTGCACGAGTCTCATCAGCAGATACGTGGTCACCGGAGCCGTTGAGTTTTCGCGTGACCTGCAGCTGCTCTCGAGGTCGCGGCTCTTCAAACTTGTCCAACACGGAGGCTTTATGATCTTCAGTGACTAACTCACTCAAGCGTTCGTTCAGTGTTCAGGGTGTTCTGTAATTATCTCCATCGATCGCCGCCCCACCTCTGTGGCGTCGTACTTTGGCAAAGTCGTTCTCTGTAAACTCGGCCAACTCCTGAAGCACTGAAGGCTTTAGTCAGATTTTATTTTGTCCCTAATAAAAAATATGAGCGTTTTAAAAAAACGCATGATTAACCAGAGAAAAGAGCGTTTTTTAATTAAAAACCTCCAACAGAGGAGCTTTAGTTTCTGGCATGAACCAGAGGAGGAGACGAAGCCAGTTGATAGCCCCGTCCCGTCCTCTATGCTAACAGCTTCCAATTATCAGGCGGCCGGGGAACGAGGCCTCGCTGATGTGGCGCGTGGGGCAGCATCGATTGGACCGGAAAACTGTGTCAAATTAGAGAGGAGGGATGACCTTGTCTCTCGTACCCGTCTCCTGATTGACAAACAAAGGGAGGACATGGACGGAGAGCCGATGTCTTCCTCTTCTCCCTGATGGAAAACTGTGAGAAGACGTCTTCACTACATGTACTGGATATACTTTAAGTATTATATTATAATACTACTGATGTCGCCAGGTAACGATGAGAGGAGGCGTCAAAGCACCAGAGGTCTGTAAAAAGTCGGAGAGAAAAGTAAACGCACCATCAAAGCTGTCTGACATGAACTAAGTGACGGCTCCGCTGTGTCTTTAAGATGCTTCGTGTGGTCAGACGTGTCTTTTCTCTGCTGAGACTGTTTGTGAGAGGCCTGTCAGAGAGAGAGAGAGAGGGTGGATCCATCTGTTTGTGTTCCACTGACACAGCGGCGTCCCTGGACTCTGTCGGCAGTCCTGTTCCTGTCAAGTCAAATAACGCCATTTCAAATGGGCTCCTCGCTCTGACACGGCGAGGGCCGGGGGCCACAGAGGGTCAGAAGCTCGGTCCCGTGTCCGCTGCAGAATGCACAAGAAGCGGCGAACACTCCACGCTGATGCACACGAGCTTGGATAACCTAAGAAGTGTCCAAATAGCCTTTGTGCTGGCATTTCTTCCAAATGTCAAATCATTCACCTGAACGAGTTCCACAGACCTTCAGGGATCCTCTAGTGCTAATGTCAAACCAAAGCTTTGGATAAAGTACAATGTCCATTCTCCCCCAGTGAGGCCCGGGGGGGGGGGGACTCAGACGGTCACGCTGCACTTATCCAGCGCACATGTAATCTCTGTATGTTTCGTCTCTGGAATAACCCGGTCATGTTTATACTGTGGAAGTATCTCATGACCCTGTTTCCTGTGCAACTTGCAATAACACTGCATGTCTGCACACTCCAGTGGTTTCCTCTACCGGCCCCCAAGGTGCTGCAGAGACGAAGGACAGTTGTCTTCTCGCAGAGAGGGCGAGAAAAAAGACATCCACCAAATGCCATCAAAACAGACAATGGTATTTACGACCGTCATCTGGGCTCCGGCTCACGTTTACTTTTGCAAAAGACAGAGTTCATAAATCAAGTGGGCCGGCCGCATAAAAGAAAACTGCGGTTTACAAAAGCCTGGGGGCATTAAAGGCAACACAGGATGAACCCGATGAACACCTGAGGCAATAAACAGAGCCTCACTTACAGGGGAGCAGATCGGAGCTGACAGAGAATCCAAAACACAATAACAGACCATCATTGTGTCCAAACTTAATAAGAGCAGCGATGGAAAGCAGCCTCGTCCCTCGTCCCCCCAGTTAGCAGGAAAACACACTTGAGAGAAACATCTTAGCTGCTCTGTATCTGCTCCTGTGGAATCAAAGATCCTGATCTGTAAACATCAGGTCCTTCAACATCACCTGCCTCAGTGTGGCTCACGTCGTATTGAACGTGCACCCGCTGTGAGAGGTGGCTCTGCTGCTGCGTACGGAGGCAGCTTCACCTCCTCATGTTTCCAGGGTCAGTGTTTATCTGTTGAGTGTGTACACACAGAGCTGAGCCGCGTGTCGCCGCTCTGGCAGCTGCATTTCAGCTTTGACTTTACACACACTCTTTCTGCTGCGAGGGAATGTGAGGAGGATAATCCTTCCATACGGCCGCAGACGAATGTTTCTCCCATTGTCGCCGTGCGTGGGGAGGCGTTGGTTCTTTGAACCCCACACAGCCCTCGTGCCTTTTTTTGATGTTCGCAGCTCGGGGAGGACGGGGAGTCAGAGCAGTCCAGGGTTTGAGTTGGTGCTCGACCTCTCAGTGTGAAATAAGCCCAAGGGGAATCAGGTTAATGGACAAACGTCTCTGAGCTTTTGTAACGCAGAAGTTGAACTGTAGGAAACCTCTCACACGGCTTTTAAAGAGGACGCCACAGAGCTTCTTTTGTTTCCTTGGAACTCTTGGATCTTCTTCTTCTTCTTCGCACGTCACCACCGCGTCACACATTCCTCCAGATCGTTTCCCGGCATCTGCACACTTTGAGTCAACACGTCTTGTGCGACGTCCCACACTTTGATCGTGTCACCATGTCTGAGTGACACCGTACGAAAAACGAAGTGAAGCCGACTGACTGTGATCCTGGAGGGAACGCAGATAACTGATGAGCTGAGCTATTCTGGTCTGGGCCAAAGTGGCCTGAGCATCATTAACTGTATCCAGGAGAAACAACAGAATGACAACAACAAGAGGCCGGTGATTCATTATTGGCATTAAGTACACAGTGGCTCCATTTGGCCATCATTCGTGTTTATCAGCTTCAGGCAGGTTTGTAATTAGGACAGCTATGCCTCCAGGAGTACACTTTGACTTTTATTGCCCACTGAAACAGAAGACTGCAGCTTGCAGCTCATTGACTTGCACTTAAAAGTGGATGGATTAATGCCCAGCTATGTGCGATGCATCACACACACACTGGAGAGAGATCTGTGGCAGATCCTCCAGACGTCTCACTGGGACGTTCCAACCGGCCCCTGTGGTGTGTGGCCATTATCTGTTTGGTCTTTGGGAAAGTTTGGATGTTCTTCTCTGCCTTGTTTGTCTCTTTAAATGATTTCAAATTGCTTTTGTGTCTGCGGCGGAAGATTTGTTTGCCAGAACAAGCAAATCCTTCTGTTTAAAACCAGAATTTAAAGAAGCACAGAGACAGAACACGTCTGTGAGCTGGGATTTCCTCCCCTGAAAGACTGAGCGTTCTTCCTGTTGGCTAATTGCTTGTTAGTGCTCCTGACCCACCGAGAGAGAGAGAGAGAGAGAGTCGCACGGGGCTCCTTCCAAAAACAGCCACACGCGAGGCCTCTGCCGCAGCACGGTGAGACGTGGAGACGTTGTCTCTGCGTCCAGAGACGTGTCTGCAAAGCCCCTGCACACAGATGAAAGGAATCACTCCGTCCTAAACGTTTGCTCTTCCCTCCGTGCACCTGAGTTCAGAGCAAAGACTTCATCCTTCTTTTTTATTCATCTTAAACTGTCCCATCACAGAGGACGATTAGGAGCCGCTGGCAGCTGCAGAGTCTCCTCCCTGCCAAGGTCCACCGAGAGCAAACAGGCAGAATGAATGTTTTATGGAGCCGGTGATAACGGCGCAGCCAGAGTTTGAAGTCGCTGGCTGGAATGATCTGGTAGTGAGGCTCACAGTAATTAAGAGCAGGGAATGGCCGACCGACATTATTTCTGGATGATCGAGCGGCAAGACAGAGGAACACCTGAGGCTTTTGGAAGCGGAGCATCTCCAGAGATTGTGAGAACGGAGCTGCAACGGCTGCTGCGACGGCCACTCAGCTGCTGCTGTTCAGGTTTCCTCCCGCTTCCACTCTGTCGATTCAAAACAATTTAAAGTCTCTGTATGCACAACAGAGCGTCTTCAAGGCCCGGCTCTTTATTTCACTGCCACTAAAAGACAGACCACTGTTAATTTCCCCTCCAGTGTCACCATGGTGACAGATTCTAAGTGGCAGGTGCACGAGCTAAAGAATGAAAGAAAAGTTTTCACACGAGAGAGAGAGAGGCCTCGCAGTCTTTGTGCATGGTAAAAACTTTACGGATGATGACGTGAGTGTTCTTTAAATAGCTTATATATATATATGCATCTATACGTATGTATATACAGCGGAGCAATGAAACTAAAGGCCGAGTGGAAGCTCTCTTCTGTTGTCGTGAGCAGGGCTGAATAAATCTCTGCCTTCTTTGTGGAACTGGCAGGAGCGATGCATATACGCGCTCTGGATAATTAATGTGATTAATTGCATCTCCGAGTGCCCTGCTAGTTATCTAATGTATTGCATTATGAATATGATCTGTAATTGCTGATGGCGCTGCCATTGATTTACAGTCCATGTATCGACCTGAGTGATGCACGATGCTCCTCTTCTCCTCCTCTTCTCCTCCTCTTCTCCTCGCAGAGCTGGATCAAACCAATCATCACTTAGTTCTATTACTATGGGCCGAGACTTCCCATGATGCACCGTCCCTCCCTCACCATCTGTATGTATTCATATCATATTAATGCGTGTTACTAACTCGGCATCGTCTCCCTCCCGTGGTCGCTTGTCTTCTCATCTCCCATGATCCTCCTGTGCTACAGATATGATCACGGATGCAAAGGGTTGCGTTCTTGTTGTCATCGTGTTCCCTCTCTGCACAGAGCGGATTTATTTCATTATTTATTTTATTTAGAGCCCTTTACCATTGTCAGTGCCTATCGGTGTGTATGATAGTTTAGATAATAGTTTTTAAATTGAGGCTCCAGTCACCTTTAAAGAGCTCTTGTCTACTATTATGAGCCATGATTGACATCATCAGCGCTGCCTCACTCAGGAGCTCAGCTCCATCTCTCCCAGAGGTCAGGCTCTCCAAACAGAGGTCAGGCCCCCTCATCACGTGAGGCCTGGATCCACACGCGCCGGGCTGGTTTCATAGAAATAGCTTTTATGAGCAATTACAGGATCATTTGTAGGTTGATGAAATGCTGACACGGCGCTCCACAAGTCCTGCTCACCGCATTGATTCTGGACCTTTGTTACAAATGCAATCACACTGGGTTTGTTTCGTCTGCCACATCATTTCCCTCCTCCCATCCCTCAGCAATCAATGGGCCTCCATGCGTTCTGTGTTCTCATTGTAAGGCTCCCTGCGATAAGCAGAACACCAGCCCTTTGTCCCTCAGCGTCTCACTGGACGTTTCTGCTCCTTAAACCGCATCCAGTCAGCGACATCCTCGTCCTGACCCTCTTCCCTTCTCTCAGATGCACACTTGTACCGACACGTTCTCCTGTTATGTAAAAACCCTCCTCCTTTAATCTCCGTTGGCAGAGCCGTTCAGTCACACCTTCTCTCCGCCGCTGAGTGCGTGGACATCCTGGCTCGTCCCCACACGGAGCAAAAAATAACATTTTAATTGCATTTTAAGAATAAAATAAATAAAGCATGCTGACGTCGGGAAAAAAAAGAAAGCGATTAGAGCGGGAGCTCAGTGCAGATATAGGCGCTACTGTGGCTGAAAGCGTGATAATTAGACATTCCTTTCTGTGTGTGCCAGCTACACAGATTCACTAATGTGCAGCGTGCAGCCGCTCCTCATCCGTGAAGCTTACGTCCATGGAATGAAGCAACTCACCAGCTAAATTTAACTTGTTTTTTTTTTTAACATAAGCAACCGCAAGTCGAACACTGTTTCCCCGGCTGCCAAAAACATCCACCTCCCCTCCATCCTCATTATATATATTGTATAAATATACACTGAACCCATTTAGCCCAGAGCTGATTTACATCCTGTTCATTATAACATGAAAGGGAACAGTGTCAGATTTCCACCACAGGGGGCGGCGTTCATCATGTTTTAACACAACTGAAACAAATTTAATGAGCGACTGTTTTCATTGATGGCTGACACATAATCTGACGATCACAGCAACATACAGTATCCACACAAATAAATCAATGTCGGCCATCGCCTGCAATCACACTGCAACACGTCCACGGCTCCAGGGGGGAAAGATAATATCTGCATCCCTAATGTAATATCGATAGTTAGGACGTGGCCATGGGTCTGACCTCGGTAAACCTCAGAGAAATTGAAAAGCCATCAAAGAAGTGTTCAGTCACAGTGCATCCAAAACTCATCCATCACCAGCGGCGCGTCAACCGGGAGGATGACGGGAAACGCACCATCTGAGCAACTTCTGGGAAGTTGGGTCGGGGTTAGGGAGAGAGGAGAGAGAGAGAGCAATCAGGGCGGGAGCCCCCCCCCACAACACACACACACACACACACAGCCAGAGTTCATTTGATGCAGTGAAAGTGAGAGATGAATGGAACCAGAATGTTCTTTAAGTTGTTCTCTCATTAGTACACCATAATTACATTTGCCATCACAGGGATTACACTGTGTGTGTGTGTGTGTGTGTGTGTGTGTGGAACTAATATCCGTGGCTTGACAAACAGAAAGAAGTAGTTCTTCACTCTGACTGTGCATTAGAGGGTTCACAGATTGTGTTGAGTGATTTATGAAACCAGAAGCTTTTCTTGTTGCTGCACAAATTGTGTTTTCTATAGAAACATAATAGGCTGTCAGAAGGCTTTATCTGCAGCTAAACAAACGACTGGTTCAGGTATTGGCCCGATGATGAAGTATCCACCTCGAATGAACATCTACTGAGAGAGCTGTGGTCGGGCTGACAGTGATTGCATCGCTGCAGAAACAACAACAGCAGAGCAACTTTCTGGATCCCAGACACCTTTTATTGGCAGGACAACAAATCAGGTTCCAGCTGAATGTGAAGAGAGCCAACCTTTTTGTCCTCCTGCCATCTCCTCAAACCACACCAGTCATCAAGGTCAAGGCACCGCGGCCGTCCATCCGCTGCCCAGCACAAAGCCACAGGAAGCTGGAACGTTTACCATCGAACCGTCTCAGTTCATCTGTTCCACTGCAAACAGAACCCCCCCCCCCCACACACACACAGCCAACATGCATCCCTGGCTCCTCTTTTCGTCCACGCACGCAAACAAGGAGACTGAATTGGATTTTTCCTCGGGTTCTTTCAGAGAATGGAGAGAGCTTCTCACAGCTGTGGCGTGAATCGCAAATGTGGCTTTCACCTCCGATGTCTGAGCAACACAATCGCTGCCTGGCGTTCCGGGGGTCTCCTCTGTGCGTAAAACCTCTCCAGCTGTAAGACGCACAGGCACAGCGCACGGACCCGCTGTCTCTGCTCCGCTCAGTTGCGCATTTACGCACATTGGCGGAGACTGCGAGTCCCAGTGAGCGCTCACGCTCAGGTCTGCGGACCTTAACGCACACATCACTGTTCAAATCAAGCTTGACTGATCGAACTGAGGAGAAAAGAGCTCTGCACGGCTCTGCAGCGACAGACATAGACAGAGGAGGGAACTAAACCAGTGCATGAAGGAAGGCGTGGAGCGAAGAACGCGTTTCTCCAATGCGCCACAGGAGCAGAAATGGCCAGATTCCCGATCTTTGGACATGTCTTTGGATAAAACAACCAAAGCACTTTAGATGGTCGAGAGAAGCCAGAGCTTAATGGTCACCCACGCTTAATATTTGACGAGATCCACGATGGATGGTTCGATTGGAAACTGCTCAGAGTTTGAAATCTACCAGAAACCGTCTTGAGTCCAGGATGCGCCCCCAGGCACAGACAGGTCCGGAGCTGGAGCTGCCCAGCCACAGCCCCCCCCCCCCCCCCCCCCCCCCCCCCCCCCCCCCCGAAAGTTACTCACACTTGCTCGTTCTTGCTGCCCCCCCCCCCCCCCGACCAGCACCTCGCTGAATTCTACCGAAAGTTACTCACACTTGCTCGTTCTTGCTGCTGGGATGGAAAAGACGCAGACGCACTGTGAGGATCTGCTTCACATGCTCTGGCTTTTTACGCACAGCCTCCACACGAGCAACAGTTCTACAGACACAAGTTCGACCCCCGGTCATAAACACAGCACCTCCTGTCCGGGGATCCGCGAGTCAGACCTCTCCCACAAACCTGCAGCTTCTCCGTCTCCGTCCTCCACGCGGAGGCTCCGGGTAAAACCCGCGCGAGGAGAAAATCTCTCTCGCGTGTTCGGGTCGAAACGGGAAACGTCTCGTGGAAGGAGGAGGACAGACATTCCTCGCGTCTCTTACCTGCTTTCATGCGGTCATGCTGGTGGCGTCTCTCGGTCCACTTCATCGCACCGCGGCTGCATGTCTGGGGACATGCTTCTGGAGACGAGGAGCGCCTCGGCTGTGCGAGGCAGAGTGGGGGAGGAGGTGGGGGAGGAGGTATGTGTGTGTGGATGTGAGGACGGGAGATAAGGAAAGGGAGGGAGAGAGAGGGAGAGAGGGAGAGAGAGAGCAGTAAGAAGTAGGCTGGCACTTTCTCTGACGCTGGTGATTCGTCGTTATTCGCCTTTTCAGACTCCAGCGCCTGACCACGTGATTTCATTTGAAATATAAAAACATTGTGTGATCAGCTTTAAATCTGTTCCTCGATGCGCCATTACAGCGCACTGGAGCAGACTCGTGCACGCGCAGGGAAACCACGTGCTCGTCAGGAATCTAAAGAGCAACACATGTGTTTGATGTCTGAGCTCAAGTTGACGAGGTGCGTCCACTAACCTGGGCTCCGTGCGTGTGTCCATGCGGACAGGACAGGTGCGGGCTTCACGCTGCGTTCCGCGCAGTGTGCGGTTTCAGCACCGAGGACAGCGCAGACCTGAGGAGGGGGCGTGTCCTCTGACCGACGCGAGAACTCACATTTTTTTATTTCACATTTGAATGAATCACCAAACATTTGCGCTCAATCAAACATATTTGTGGGAACAGAAACACAAAGAGGAGAGAAAGGAAGGATCTCCTCCTCTGCTCCTCCTCCCTGCACATGAACCCGGGGCCTGCAGCAGCCTGCTGATGGAGCCATGACGGGGAGGCCCTGCTCCTCCTCGGGCTGTGTGCACTGTGCACGTGAGGAGGCTCCTGTTATCCTGCCTGATTTGCTGCTGAGTCTGTTTGACAGGAGAACCCCTGAGTGATGCATTGTGGGGCTGTTCCTCCAGAGCAGGCGGCCTGCTATTAAAAGGCTTAGTGGGATTTGACATCATGCGATTTATTTATTTTTTTCAAAACCTGCGCAGAGAAAAGATTGTTTGTGAAAATAAAGAGAGGATGGGAATGTTTTAGTGACACCTGCTGGGGGAGTCGTCCGTCCCAACCAGGAGGCCCAGTTGAACCAGTACCTGGGTCACCTCCCCCACTCTGTTTTAATGAGTTCTCATCCCATCACTGGCGAGACGTTCCACATCCACAAAGTGAAGCATTATGCGCGGAGTGAACGGTGCCATCCTGAACTTTGACTGTCAATTAAAATGCATCCAGTGGCTCAGCCTGGAGTTTGGGAAACGCATATGAACTGTATTTGAATTACTGAACAATATGGCTCCTGTAGGAGGGAGCGTGGGGAGGGTGCATACTGAACAGCTGGGCTCCTTGTCCTCTGATGACGTCTGAACGTGGAGACCAGGAACAACACGTTGACGGCTCATGCTAATGTTCCGAGCGACAGCATTCACGTGTTCTCTGGACTGAGTCCCACCTGATGGCTGCAGCCAACACACCTGCTGGGTGACAGTCACAACAGCCACCACGCTGCGGCACATGACTCACAGGACGCTCGCTGCTCCTGCGAGACAGGCACCTAAGTGGCCCGGGGGGCGGACCCAGTGTAGCGTATGCGTCGTGCACAGATTCAAAGGCCTGTCTTGAGTGCACTGCAATTAGTTGAGGAAAATCATAGTTTTTAATGGAGTCACTCTGGCTGAGTAAAAGACGCAGGGACCGAACGTGTCGTCCTGTAAAAGGCGAATGCAGCAAAGCGCCAAGTGAACGTGAAAGAAGAATCTCTGACCCCACTGACGTGTGGTGCATTCACTTCCTGTGAAACCCAGTGAACGCTTTAAATCAGATTCATGCTCCTTCAATTGTATTTATTTATTTTTTTTAACCTTTAAATCATAGATATCCTTGAAAGGTCATCGTGGACCATGCTGTTAAGGCTCATATTTTATTTTTAAATCTAACCGTGTGATTGCAGAGGTTAGACTTTAGTGGAGAGAACAATTCAAGAGAAAACAGCATTGATCTGTTTTGTAGTTTGTCTGCTTCAGCTTTATATTTGAATTATCTGTGAACGATCTATAAATCCATTCAGTTAAATGGCTCAGGAGTAAGGTGCGTGCACGGCAGTTATAAATGGCCTCATTCAGCAGAGGAGGTGAAGGAGGTGAAGGAGGTGCAACAGGTCCTGGACTAAGTGCCCTCATCGATCCGTCTCCGTGGCCACATGGTATTTCTCTTTCTTCCCTGTGAGCCCTGTTAATGGGATTCCTCTCCACTGAGCTGCTACAGTTAAAACACTGATTAACTTCCAGTTATAACTGCTCCCCTTGGTTTGAATGTTGCCTAATTGCTCTCTGCCGCAGTCGAGCGCGGATCGATGGATCGACGGCTATCTGGGCTCTAAAAATAAACTTTGCATTCAGACCAAACATTTAAACGTAGATAAAGAGATTTGCTCCGATGTCCCCAAACGAAGCTGAGTAAAGAAAGTGGCCACGATATGAAGATGTAAAAATGCTGCACTGCCCCCAGTGGTAGCAGGTGGCACTGCTCCACTTTGTCTGTTCCCATCAGCTCTCTGAGGAGCGGGCCCTTCAAACACAACATGCACAAACCCAAAGCCAGGCAGGTAATTTACTGCAGCTGCACGCAGGGAGCAGGTCACATGACCGTCACAACGCCGTTCGCCTTTAGGATCCACGCTGAAGCCCGTCCTGTCAGTGTTCCGCTGTTTCCATTAGCAGAGCAAACCCACCCTGTCTGTGGAGCAGCTCCTCCATTAAAAGTGTCACTCAATGTCCCAAAAAAAAACAATGAAAAATCCCCCCTCTCTGCGGTCCCCCTCCCCCCACAGACAATTAGCCTCTTTTAGCAAATGGTTTTTCATTTTCTGCTCCACAAGTCCAGTTCCCAGCCGCAGCAGGCGGAGCTTAGAGCACCTGCACCACCTTTGAACCAACGAGGCCTGAGCATTGAGAGGTTAGCTGCTGACTCACTGGCTGGAGGAGATGCAATCAGAGCTCACAGAGGTTGTTGTAGCTTCCGTTTTCCTTTCTGTGGCCAAATAATCCAAAATCTTTAATCACTCTGCTCGTGGTTTGTTACGCAGCAGTTGCACAAAATGAAAGAAATGGAGTTGATTTGGCTTTTGGATTGACGCGTCTCCCAGCTGACGTCTGATCGACGTGACTCCACGAGGTCGCGGCGGGGTGGACGTGGATCTGCAAGTATCGATCCAGCTGCCGTCTAGTTTTTTTTTTGGGTGGATTTTCATTTGAATCTCACATTTTCTGTGCGTGCAAAGCTGCCGGGGGAGTGAAGTGGCTTATCTGTCGTGCCTGGGGTTAATTGCCCTCAATCCAAGATCTCCCTTTTGAATGTTTCCACGTCTCCAAATGAGTTCATTAGCAATTCTTTGCAATTCTTTTATAGTGTCTTAATTGAGGGTAATTAAGTGAAGTGATGGTATTAGTGGATTGGTGGACAAAGCATCAAAACCTGTGCACGGGGCGTCGCATAGGCTACATGTCATTAATGGTGACACTCAAGAATCAGCCCCACAACCTCTAATTGTGCCGCAGCTTCAGATGAACGCTGCCTTCGTCCGCCTGAAATGTGTCTTTTGTTGTTTTTTTGTTATTTAGATAAGTGGGATAATTGGAGAGCAGATGAATTCTGTACCGGAGGCGGAGCTCTGTGGATCGAGCCGGGTCGTACCACCTCGGTGAAACAAGGATCAACGGACCAAACCTGACCGTAAATCTATGACTTGATGTTATTTGATGCAGCCCACACATACAGGAGTAGAAACAGGAGGAGGAGGTTTTCTCTGGTCTTAATGGTTGGCAGATATTCATCTCCGACATTTCTTCTTAGGAGTTTTTTCTCACTTCAGTAAAAAAGTAATTTTGAAAAAAACTGCTCACGGCACCGGAACAGAAATCCAACAATGTTCTGCCGATCCGATCAGAACACATTTAATAAACACCTGGGGCTCCGCAGGGAAACAACACTTTCAGATTCATTTGGATTAGGTGAGATTTCAGTGGTTGGCAGCAGAAGACTCACAGGAGGACGCCTCCCAACTTTCAAACAAACCTGAGCACGATGCAATAAACCACAGCAGCTAAAGATAACAATGACTACAGTGGCAGCGGTGCCGTCTCAGTCCATCCATGATCAGCATTAATGGGATATGAATGAGTCCAGACGTCGCCCACAGCTGCTCAACTGAGCCAGGCTTCTCTCTGAATGCGATTAAAGCCAAATCAATCGCTCTGTGAAGCCACCAGGTCGGAAAATGACTCCACGCTAACTGGAGCTCTTTTGGAAAAGTTAGTCGATGAGTTATTAACCGGATATTGTCAGAAGTTCTCGAAGGTCCGGCTGTGTTTGTGAGTGAGCGGCTGAGCGTGAACATCTGTGTGCGGTGAAAATGCTAATGCTCATTTCTTCCTCATTAGCTCCCACACGCTGCAGTCGAGTACGGTGCGAACGAGGCACGAAATCAAATCTGCGCCGTCAAACAGCCGCCGAGCGCAACGTTAGCAGAGCTGTGCCTGACCCGGGATCAGCCCCTTCAGCGGAGGGAGCGTGGTGGTGGTGGTGGTGGGGGGGGGTCTCCTCTACTGGTTGGAATCATGAAGGGCTGTGGAGTAAACTGGTGCTAGATCACAGAGCGCGGCTCCCCCCGTGTCTCTAAACAATAAGAAATTGAAATTGATTAAGCAACTGAAGCAAGACAGAGCCAAGGAAATTGGAAATTATCGCTGGTCTGAGAACGCAGGGATGCACCGAGTCCACGCACGGAGCCAGAAAACCACATGTGTCGGCTCCAGTTAATGGACCGATCCAACGCTAGAGTGGTTCCCAGTCAATGTGTCCTGCGCCCAGATGAAATCAGCCCGATCACAGACGAGGGTTAAGACCCCGACTCTCCACACCGAACACAAACAGAGGGACTTGAGGCTGCTGCTCTCCACACTCATACCTCGTTGACTCGAACGTGCGTCGCAGATGCTGATGAATTCCTGTCATTTACGGGGGACTGAGTCCGTCTTTGACGTGGACACGAGCTACAGGCTGTTGGACCAAAACCGGTTTTAATTTCAGTGACGGAGACATCCTTCACACTCGGAGCCTGTCGACAGCAGCATCCATCTTTCCTCAGCAGTTAATAACAGATCACTCAGTCATTTACGGAGCGAAGCATTCCCTGGTTTCAACACAACAATTACACCTCCGGTTAATGATCGTGAGTTTAACGTGTTTTCACCTGATCGGCTGCAGCCTTGCTCTCTCTCTCTCTCTCTCTCTTTTCAAACAGCTACTGTAAATCCCCGTGCACTCAGCTGCACATACAATGTTTACGCCTCTGCTCCTTCATCTCTGGGAAAAGTAGGTACCTCAAACTTTATTCTGTGCGCTATGTGATCATTAATTTATCGGCCCAGCGTTCCTCAGAGTGGCGAGCGGTTTGAGCCGGTAAACAGGCGCTGCAGGTCCGACCCTTTCAGCCGGTCGCGTTCATCAGCGCCACTTCCTGTCTGCGTTAAGTGCCGCCTCCTGTTTCCAGGTGCACGGTTGGACGTGTCTTTCATCGGACAGTCATTAGAATGGAAATGTGATTGAGAAGAAACAATAAAAAAAATCCAATCAAACCAGAAGTCGGACGACTGAAAGCTCCCGAGCAGAGAATCAAAATGTTTCCCTCCACTCGGGAGCTTGGCTTCATTTTCATTGAGCTTTTGTCGGATTTGGGAAATAATTTTTAAGCCTCTGTTGGAATCTTCAGACGTGACCTTTTGTTGCAAACCACATATTTACTAATAATCCTCTGCTGCAAGAGAAAGAGCACAAATCCAGATCCAGACAGATTTTTCTGAACGTTTCCGTTATCGTCAGTGAACGGAATGTGCTCCGTGAAATGAGAGGCAGCGGGCGGAGGACATGAGGCTCTAAAGCGGGACTTAATCACCAGGCATTAACTGTTTTCTCTGATGATTCATGTTGTATCTGCTGCTCTCAGGACTTAACCCCTTCGCCTCCGAGTCACAGTCACAAGTTCAGGAGTGTCTGACGGCGGGAGGTTTACGTCCTCAGCGTCGGGGACAGGAAGCTGCTGGTCACTGGTCACAGTCATAAATGTTTAAGGCCGATATAATGAGTTGTTTGTGAATTGTGATGCACTGAGTCGTCTCTAAGTTATAGAGGAGCAGTTAGAAGGTTGAGTTAACTGGTGTCCAAATGTGCTTCAACGCTTCCCGTCTGTTTCCTTGTCTTTAACGCCGTATTCTGCCGCTTCGCTTCGCGGCCGCTGATCAAGGAGGAGATGGCTCTGAGATCCTCTCTCTCTCATTGTGCTGGGCTGAATTCAAAGCTGCAACCAAAATAAAAGAACAATAAGAAAGTTTCAGCCGAGCTGTCAGGGGCTTAGGCTTAATTAAAACCTCATGTTTACGGCTCGCTTTGTGCTGCTTGTCTTCGCCGTGTCACAGCTGTGCACTCAAAGAAAAGGTAATTACAGAGGTGTGTGTGTTTAAAGCCAGGTTTCTAACTTTCTGTTTGTTCGGAGCAGCTGCCGATGTCTGCGGGAAAATAAAACATCTTTTAAAGCCTCGCGACACTCACATAAATGTGGTTAGTTACTGACCTCACAAACCCCCAATAACAACGTTGATGTGCAGTAAACAGTCTCTCACGGCGACGTGATAAATAATATGGAGATGAATGAAACGTAAACACAGGCGATGACGGCGAAACGTTACTGGAGCGAAGTGAAGCACATTTAAAATCCAAATAAGAGCTGATCCGCTGACTCTTTGTCCCACGGTGCTGTGAAACTGTTTCCAAATCACTTGTTTGTTTTTGTGACCTTCTGTCCGGCGGTTTGCCGGCGCGCTCCTGCAGCCGTGTCAAAGGGAAGGCTAACGGGGTCATTGTTGCTCGGTCTGTTTGCATGCTGTCTCACTTTTTGATATTTTTCCTGTCAAACGTCCAAGAACCCAGGACGGTGTCGGGTCGCCAGGTTCTTCATCGTTACTATTTTCATTCTTTGCGTTCAAAGAGAGGGAACACATTGTACCCATCATGCCTTGCTCCATCCCTCAGGTGCGAAGGCGACACTGCTCCACATTCCAACTCAAAGTATTATTACTTCCTGATACATTCATTTTCTCTTTTTCACACTTCTCTCCTTCGGCGTTTTTCTGCTGTAATAGTGTTTTTATTTTTTCCTGCCAAGCCGCAGACGCCAAAGCGGAGCGGTGGCTTGGCGGCGTGAATGCCGAGTCCTCGCCTCACAAAAGGAGTCAACAGTCAGTCTTATCTAATTTCAAAGTGTGGAACTCTCACTTTGTGCTGCGCGCCCACTCAGCGCGGGCCCGCTTTCAGCCGGAGAGGAGGAGAGTTGTGATCCACAGAGACTGTTCCACCTCCTCAGCAGAGCCTCTGGTGTGATGCTGCGCTCCCTCCGCAGTCCCGCGTCTCCGCAGACGCGTACCTTGATTTCCAGAGCGCCGTCCTACGCGGTAATTAAAGATCCCTCTCGCTCTGTGTCTCCATCAAAGGCTCGTCTTCGTCCCCGCGGCGGTTCCAGCTTCACAGTGTGTGTCGTAAAAACGCCTTTCTGGGCACGTTCACTGAAAACACACATGGAAAACCATTTTCACACGTGCACGAGCCTGTGAGCTCACACTCACATGCACTAACTGCTGTTTAACTACTGGCCTGGGATGTCCACACTCCTGGGAACCCCCTCCTCCTCCTCCTCCTCCCACAGAAAGCCTCCTATGGGTCAGTAGCCTTTTCATACTCGGCGCTTTAAATGCATTAACATTGTTCCAAACCATTAAACGAATTTTCAGCACAGGCGAGAGTACACAATGTAAGACATGACTCAATTACCTGGAGACGTTACGAGCGGGGCCATATTTTCCTATCAGGCCGAGGTTTCCCCCCCGGGCGCCGTCATGAGGGTGGATAATATCACATTAATGCAGTTCAACATTTGCCATGATGGGCCTCAGTGTGCTGCAGCCTCTCAGCGTGAAGGACAGCGAAGGAGGAGAGGAACGCACGTGAATATCAACCGGCAGCCAGCGAGGCTGCGGGACTCCAGCCACCCCGGTTAATGTTTATCGTTCGCGTTTCCCTCAGAGGCCGACGGTGAGGACCGGCCAAACACATCGGAATGAATCTGATGCTCTGCCTCGTGTCGGAATGCAGCTGAAATCGTTTCAGCCGCCATCGCAAGTTTCACTGCTGTGTTTTTCTCAAATGAAGTTGGGGACCGGGGCCGTCGTTCCTTTCCAGCAGAGCGCGCGCGCTGAGATGGCTGATGGGATTCCACTCATGCATATTGTCCCGTTGAGACAGCTGCTATCACAGGCGCCGCCAAATCAGCAGCAGATTAAAGCACGAGGTTTGAGCTGATGATTAATGGCGTGTGGCGTTTTGTTCAGTGCATAAAAATAATTCGTTTTCATCGTTCCCGCGAATAATAATGAAAACTAAAGAGTGAGCAGACACGGTGGAATTATGGATTTCTTGTGTCCAGTGAAAGGAGAAACATGAAAGTCATTTGTAGCGCCAACAGTAGAACAGCGTGTTTTATTGATCGCTCTTCACCGGCTGCTTGTTTAAGCAGAAAAGATGTGCAGGTACATTCATCAAAATTCAATTAGTTTCTTCCGTTCAGGTGTTTCGGAGCAAAATGGCTTCGCCTGGCTCAGCTTCTTGACACATGACGAACACACGTGGAATTTATTGCCAGAAAAAAAGATGGAGGAGTCAGAAAAGGCTCTAAAACAACAGTGACGACTCAGATCACCCACAGGTGACCTCACAGATGCAAAATGACCATAAAACGATTCACAACCGCCACCGAGGGACACGGAAGGACCATAAAGACACGTGAGACAGCCACCAGGAGACACAGAGACAACACAGATGCACAAGAGAAGGGCCAAGACAGAAAGTCCTCACCTGGACCGGAGGACTCATCAGCACAGGTGAAAGCTGAGAGCTGATTGGTCCTCTGGGACAGAAGCAGGGGTGACTGCGTTGAGACAGACACAGTGAGTCCCCTCTTGTCTTCTAACCTTTTGAGAGTGTGACTCTTGTTTCATGTTTGTCTGCGGCTGTAGATGCTTTTTATCCTGATGCGTACCAGCTGAACCCTGTGGAGCTCAGTTTAGAGGACGTTTGTCTCCGTGCACGTGGAGCCTTGTGTACACACGTTCATGAGAGGCCTGAGCTGTGAATCGATAGTGCATTTCACTGGGCTGGACATTAAGAGGCGATAATGTTCTGGATCACTTCTCCTGATCACTTGGGCGGCGGTTTATGAAGCTGCTCACATTGATCGGCGAGCTCCGGCCCCGGAGGTTACTTGTAATCTGCCCGGCAGCAGCGGCTCGGTCCACTCGATAGGGCTCAGCCGTCACATCACACAGGTCCCGACTCTGCCGACACTGAGGGCACATGTGTCCCACGCGGAGTCGGTATTGACCGGTGGCGATAAAGGGAAACGCACCTGCCTGGACTGGGAATCTTTCAGATAAAGAGCTGCGCTCGCCACGTGCACGTTCAGTGCACCGGTCTAGAGTGAGGGGGATGTATTCCTTCCCATGGGCTTTGGATTTGAACCGTGAAGTGTCCACATGTTCTGTGACTGTTGACGTGGTTGCTGTGCCACCAGTTTATGTTTTGACGTCGATCACGTCGTCCTTTGGTCACATTTCTCTGTCCCCCTGAGTTGGTGTCCCTCTAGGTTCCATTGTAGGCCCCATCCTGACCCACCACCACGTCTGTCCGTCCAGTGTCTCTGCGGCCTCTCTTCAGCGTCATCGAGAGGGAAAGCCGACTCCGAACAGGAAACCAGCTCCCAGCCTGTTTCAGCTGTCAGCCTGCGGCCTCGCTCCGCGTTAATGTGGTTGTTTATCGCGGCTGACGCCGTCACACAGGAGGCCGGGGACCCTCACCAGTGTGAAACATTTTCCATTTTCTCCCAACCAGCTGTTTCAAATTACTCAGGTCTCTCTTGTGTTCATTAATGACGGATGGCGATAAAATATTCATGGAAGTTAATTAAGCTAGCTCTTAATAAGACATAATTGAATCCGCTGGATTGTGTAAACTTGAGCAGCTAAAATGTTAAAGAGTGACTCTTAGATGAGGGACTTTATTCATTAGACATTAACATCGTTTATTCTTGAGATCAGCTGATGGCATCGGTCGGGCTCTGATGCAAACGGGACAATTTGTTTCCACTTGATCAATGGGAGTGGCTGCTTTAAAGGGGCTGTCTGCTGTAGATAAAGATGACAAACAATAACAATCTGGACTGACAAACACAACAGAACTCTGAGAGACGCTCCCACTTTCATTTGACAAATGAATGCGGCGCAAGAGAAATGTCAGCGGCGATAACAAACGGAGGAGCACGGGGCTCCGCGGGCGCTTAGGGAAATTACGGCAATGGCGGAAGAGACGAGGGAAAACAGCTCCGGCGTGATGGGATTGTCAGGGGCTCCCGTCTGTGATTTAACGCGTTCGGAACGCCGGGTCGTGACTGAACACGAGCAGGGATGAGGACGGGCTGGCTGCAGAGGTGAAAGGTCGTCGTCCCGGGCTGACCTCAGCTCCCGGGTTTCCGGGCCGGATTTAAAAGCAGAAACATTCCGCTGCGCTCAGATCATTTTGTCTGCTCCTGCCTCTCTCTGCCTTTGATTGAATATGCTCTTTTATCCGCGGTCGCCTCCAGTTTAATTATCCCCGCCCTGTGCCAGTTCCTCGGCCCTGGCCCGGAACGCGTCAGCCGTGAACGGGCTGTTAAAGCGGCGGCGGCGGCGGCGGCCCAGGGGTGCAGCAGGAGTGCCCTCCTCAGTACGGCTCCACCGAACATGTCTCCCCGCTCATACATGGTGTCTCCTGCAGGAACATGTAGAACACTAATCATCGCTGTCTTCCCCTGAACCACAATGGCTGCGTTCCCCCCAGTGAATCCGCTAGTTTCCAGTGGCGGGTCCGGGTGCTCCTGAGATCGATGGCTCCTGAATGGACAGACTGAATAGCTGCGTGTTATTTTCCTCCTCCTGTCTTTGTGTCGTCTCCCTCTGCGGCGCCCTGCGCTCGGTTATTGTTTTATTTAAAACCTGGGCTGCATGCACAAGTGGAGAGGTTCAAAGGGCTTTGAGGATGCGATCCAATTCTCCGAGCTCACAGTCACAGCTTCTCTGTCTGTGTCTGCAGGAATGAGAAGCTGGGAGGTTTTTAGTGTGAAAGCCCGGTGGTTTTCAGGTCACCCTCCCTCAATGTTGTTCTCCGCTGCTTCTGACATTCCATTATTTCTGAGGAGGTGTATTGTGGTGTTTCTGCGACGTACACGCTGCGGCTGATGGGATCACTTTCCTGTTTACGGCCCTGAGGAGAGAAAAGGCCGACATTCCTCACATTGCCATGTTTCATCAGTCGATGCTGTTTCAAGAAATAGATTCAAATCAAAGTGATCTCTGCAGCTCTGATGTCACTGAGCAACTCAAACCACGGTCAAATCTTCAGCTGGTAATTGTTTATTAACTCTGCTCGTGTAATCGTTCTTTCATCAAAATAAATATACACGTGTATCGGTGGAGAAATCTGACAAATCGCTATCTGAGTTCAATCGGGCTCAAAATGAGCCCTGGTTCTTCCTCGCTCTTTAATGTGTTTCCACTGATATGCATCCGTTTCCTTATCTCAGTGTTTTCACCCAAAACAACAAACTACCCCCCCCCCCACTGTCTCACCTACATCTAAGTGTGTGTGTGTGTGTGTGTGTGTGTGTTGTTATCTCCACTGCCAGCCTCCGTATCCATCAGGTCAGTGTCGCTCCCACTGAAAAGCTCTCCACCCCCCCCCCAACCATTTAGAAATGCATCTGTATGTACATCTCCAAACACCATATGTACTTCTGATAAAGTGGCTTCCTCTTATCGCTCGCCGTCCTTCAGATGCACGTAATGAGAACGCTTCCTGCCTCAGTCCGGTCCCCGAGTCCTCTTTGTCCCAAAGGGACGGTCCATAAGCAGATTTATGATGCGTCCTCGCCCCGACGTGAAAAATGCTCGATCTCTAATCTGCTACCTGCAGAAAATAAGCTTAAATATCTGGGAGCACAGTCTCTTACTTCTTACTTCAAGGGATCCCACTTTTTACTTTAAAAAAAAATCCTGAGCTTAAATAAGACGGTAAATAACATGCTGAAAATGAGCAGGTTATTCCTAGAATTCACAACTCCGGGATGATGAATGAATAGAGAGCGTTAATTTCCGCCGTGACGCCATCAGGACTTCTCCAGTATTTTTAGGGATTTATTTGACGCCAATAAGATCAGAGATACTGACTCTAGTAATGGTTAAGTACAAAAAAAAAAAACCCACAGTATCTGAGTCATAGATCAGCTGCCGTTGGAAGACGTCACATCACGCAGGCGGGTGGTATTTTCTTCTTAATTAAAAGCCAAAATAAGCCAGACTATGATGTGAAACAATGCCACTGTGATGGAGCTGGTTATTGGACAGAAGCTTCAAACCCTCCCCCTCAGATGGCCGCTGCATTGGAGTAAAGACACATTTAATAAGGTTACGCAACCTGTGTGCGTTCATTGTGCAGCGCTGCTTTTGTAACACTTTCTCTTAAGTGAAATCTAATGACCTTGACTGTGCTGTTAATTGCCACGCTCTCGTTATCATATTAGTCCATTAATAAATAATGATGTTTATCCTCCTCAGCTGCGGCGCTCACGTCAGCTTCTGCACCGTCCGACTAATGAGAGCCACCCCGACGCTTTCTCAGCTGTACCCAGAGCAACGGCACGCTTTCGTTTCACTGGTGCACATCCCCAAAAATCCAGGGTTCGTTAAAATTATGGTTTGTCTTCATGGAGCGACGGGTGACCTCAGAGTGTGTGGAAGCACCAGGACACACACATTGACTTGAGCTGCTCTGCACCATTAACGCTTATTTAACCCTATTCAACCGGAATGGAAGCCTCCTGATTTAACCTGGAGAACGTCCACACAGCCCAGTCCAGAGGGGTCAAAGGTCAGCCATCAGATACACACAGACTCTCGCTCTGGAAAGATGCTGATTCAGGTCATGCGATGGCTGACTCTCACCCCTGGGTCGTGGTGTGTTGTGAGACAGTGTCTGGCATCCCCAGCTCTTCCGCTTAATTAGCAGCCGTGTTCCCGGGAGCCTGCCGCCGCCGCCGCCGCCGCCGCCATCGTCAGAATGTTTGTTGTTGTTGTTCGATTTCTTTGTCAATTCAAAAGCTCTCGTGTAGCGTGAGCGCGTCTCCACCTCCTCCGCCGTCTGTCTGCAGGTTCTGGATCCGTCTTTGTCAGCCGCCGCGCTTTGATTTGGAGCGAGTGCAGTTGGGAGGCGGTTCTGGTGACAGCGCTGCTCCTGCAGCTGTGGCGCACTTTCTGACAGAATCACACGAGAAAAGGGGACGTTTTTAATTTCCCCACATTTCCCTTCAAAGCGTCAAACTAATCCGTCTTCCCTGAAGAGGAGAAATGAACAGCGAACATCTGACGCGCGGAATCAATCACTTTATCATTTATTCATGAGCTGCCAAACACAATATGCTTCAGTGCGAAATAATAATAACTGTGAGAGTTAGTTAAGCTCCTTGTTATTTCAGCGGTAACATTTGTAGTTTTACTTTCTAAGCATCTGTCTGCGTACCTCTTGTGCAGCCTGGATTATACTTGCATGCTAGTTTCACGGCTGCTCACATGGAGTCTAATCCTCCTGCGGAGCATCTCGCCGTGGTTTCGTTTGGTTGGGACGTACGGGAACGCCCACCCGCCGCCAGAGCAGCGCTGGCGTGGAGGAGAGGGAGTACCCGCTAATCGTCTGTTTACTGTTTGGAGATAATCTGCTAATTCCATTAATCTGTGGGTTTTCCATTAAAAGCGGAGGGAGGTGGGATCAGAGCGGGAGCGATAAGTGAAGACAAAGTTCTCACGTGGACAGGAGGCCGTCCTCAGATAGGAGTGGAACTCATTAAATGATTATGTAAGACTTGTTTGGCGGCGCTGAATAATTCATGCTCATTTGATTGCTGTATTTGAGGGATTCATTATGAGGTGGTGCATCATGGGAGCCGATGCTTGTCTGCGTTGCTGCTGTTCAAACTCCAAAGGTGTGGACTTGTGTGGACGTGAAGCGCCGGGAGACATTGAACAGCCGCTGGACACTTTTGGAATCTGCTTCTCCTCCTCCTCACATATTCCACAGTGTTTCTGTCAGGTGAGGCTGGTCTGGAGTCAGCCAGCGCTCGCTTCGCCTGCTCCCTGCATGTGGACGACCACTGTTTGTCTCCTAGCAACAGCATTTGATATCGTTTCAGTTGCATCCCTCTTAAGAACAAAAGAAGAATTAGCTTTGAAACACTCCCTCTATTGCAATGATTCAGTTTCCATTTGAAGGAACACACACACACACACGCACACACACGCACTCCTCTTACTGTTGTCGATATCCCCTCCAGCTTTGTCACTGAGGCATAAAAACAGGTTGTGCATATAAATAGAAACCACCATGTTCTGTAAAAGCCAGATTCTGTGCGAGCCTCCCGACCGATGCGGCAGGGCCGAGGAGGCGGAGCTCACCTGTCGGGAGGACGCCCGACAATTACTGGAGCAAACGAGGAGGACGCCGTGGCCTCTGTCTTTATTTCAGCACAGCGGCCACGTCTTTAGATCGTTAGAGAAGACGGAGAGGTCAGACGGAGACATGAGACCGGTGTCACGCACCGCCGGTTATGTTAAGTTGTTTTCTGGTCTGCGTGTCATTTCCTGTTTTATTTTGGTGAAGGGGTTCCTGTTTTCCCCGTAAGCATTGTCTCTGTCTTGTCCATGCCCTGTGTGATTATTGATTGTCTGCACCTGTGTCCTCTCACATCACTATATATTCCCCATTGTTGCTCTGTTCTGTGTCAGTGTGTCTTACGACCTCCGTGTGAGAAGACCATAACCGCTACGTTTTGCTTTCCAAGCTCAATGCCTTTGAATTCTAAGTTTAGCTCTTTCGAAGCCCTCCTTTTGTTACCTATGGGATTTTTTGTGTTCTTGGAGAATTAAAAGACTTGTATTGTTCAACATCGACTGTCTCGAGCATTTGAGTCCGGTTCCTAGTGTGTGACCGTAACAACCGGAGCTCAGTGGACACCTCTGCGGAGGAGGAGGAGAGTGACGGAAGCTTTGTGTTGCTGGTTTGGGACGTGGCTGCGTGTTTGGGGCCGATTCAGTCGTGGAGTTTCCCCCGTCAGCTGTGAGCGGCGGCTATGACCCACGTTTGCCTCGTTTCCTGAGCTGCATGGGCCAGGGTGGTGACGGTGCCCACAAGATTTAGTCGGGAGTTGATATAAGTTGCAGGAAAGTGGGCTCACGTTCACACACACACACACACGCACCTGGAGGAATAAGGCTTTAAATGCCTCTCTCCTGCTGCTTATCTCTTTATCCGGCCTTAAACTGTGTGATGTTTGAGGCTCACCTCTCTGTAAGCGCCTCGTCGAGCTGCTGTGTCAGCGAGGGTCCCCTCAGCGAGGACTAATATCAGCCCGGTGCAGAGGCTGAGAGTCCAGGAAGACAGAGGATAAACACCACCCAGGGGTACGGGCACAGTCGAGGCCTCCTCGCATCCTTTATAAAGATGAGGTTCCAGTGTTTCCCTGGACGCAGCAGTGCTGCAGATTAGGGGCTGTATGGGTGGGGGGGGGTGCTGGAGGACGGCGTCTGCAGATGTCTTTTTTTTTTAATGTGACCAGTAAACACGCTGTGTGTTTCCTGTGACGCGTGAACAGAGCCATTATGGAAGCCATTAGCTGAGCGCACACAGAGCGCGTCTGAAGAGGGTCAAGAACTTGTCCAAGTGTTTGTGACGTCCTTCACGACAACACTTGCTTACTCGAGGGTGAAGTGGCTGTTGTTGTCTCGCAAGGACAGGAAGCACTCAGCGGCAGAAAAGGCTGGATGATTCATGTGTGAGACACCAGGAGGACACGGAGACACTGGGTCCTCAACGCTCCTTACTTAAAGTCACAATGAGAATTAAAGAAAAGTTTGTCACGTTTCTACTGGATAATGAACTCTGTCTGCGACCAGCGGAGTGGTGCTCACTTGGGTGTTTAATAAAACACTGAATATATCAGCAATACACGTAATTTATGTTCCAAACTTTGTGATGTTTTCTTTTAGTCTCAAGTGGCTGAAAACTTCCTATGCTAAAGAATTTTAATGGCCAAAGTTCAGATTCAGATTTTCTCCAAGCTGACACCGTTAATAGGCCTCAGCAGAGCCGGGACACGCCGCTCCTCTGGATCCACGCCGCCGGTCATCTGCGCATTAATTCATGCCCTGCAACACGAGAAATGACCAGACGCACGCGTTGTTTACAGGGATGAGTGACCCACTGGGATCCATTAACACACAGGCGCTCTCGCTCCCGTCTGGGCAGCGGATGCAAACTTTTCTGTGAATTCTTTTCTGTGCCCAGCGGAGCCGACGTCATGTCAGACGATGACATGCTCGGCTTATTAGCGCATCGCATCAGATGTTTGGTGCACGCTGTCTGCTCTCAGCCGCAGGAAATTAACCAAAGTCTGAAGACGAGCGTCGTCGTTCTGACAGACCAGGGAGGTTAGCTGGAGGGCACGGGCGAGCGCTGTCCGGTGGGCGGGCCTGGCGGAGGGGGCGGGCCCTGTATCAGAGAGGCGTCCACCGCTGCGGGACCAGGTGGACCAGCTGCTTTCCTTTTCACAATAAACTCAACAAATCTGAACTTTGAGTTAGAGATCCTTCCTTCCTGCAGAGACGTGCTCAGCTTGCAACAATCAAGACTTGGTGCTTTTTGGCAGAAGCGGAGCAGATGGAGGCAGATGGAAGCAGATGGAGGCAGGAGCAGGCAGGAGCTCCGTAAGAATTCCACCGTCTGAAATCAATACGGCTCAGGTGCTCTCAGGCTGACGGGGCGAACAGCGCTAACGTGAGCTGATGAACTCTGAAGAGAGAGAGAGACTCTCCAGCACAGACCAAACTTCTCCGTCCAGTTTGTGTTCTGATGGTGATTGAGTCATGGTGACTCCTCCTCCTCCTCCTCCTCCTCCGTGTCCTGTCGACTGAAGCGTCTTCACTGGAAATTGGAATAACAAGAAGAATGTTTCTCCAGAGCTCCTGAGTCATTTTTTATTCTCTTATTACCTCGACTCCACTGGATTGTCTGGCTCACACTTGGAGCTGGTGATAAACCAGTATGACTCCACTCCCAGTTTCACAGCGGAGGAGCAAGGCTGACATTTCTTCCCCTCTTCAGGAGGAATTTGGCGCAGCGTTATCGGCAGATAAAGAAGAGAGGGAGCTACTTTGACTTTTATTAGCGCTAACATTTATCTCCTTCGGTGACGGTTATACTTCTCCGCAGGGACGCTCGTAAAAATCTTTGTCCAGGCTGCCAGCCCGTAACGCTGGGTCTATTAAATCATAGTTTGTGGGGAACATTTCCCAGCTTCTGTGTAAAAGACTTCTCACTCTGAACCATATGGCGCCGGAAGACAGGAGGAGACGCCGGGGCCCGGCAGCGCGGGGGGAGGGGCTAAACTAAGATGGAGCTCCTCGTGTTCCTTCACAGAATAAACGAGTGGAGCCTCCATGTTTGACAGTGATTGCACAGACTACCATGACAGTTTGTTAATCACGGTCCTCAGAGGCTGCACCTTAACGTCTATAGCGATCCCTAGAGCCCTGTGTGTGTGTGTGTGTGTGTGTGTGGGATTATGGGAAATATGGGAATAGTGACATGACAGGAAAAGTGCTCCTTTGTCATTTTAAAGGATTTTAGAGCCAAAACAAAGATATCATGGACTTGTAGTTTTGCTGTGTGAAGTGAGATTGAATCCGAGACAGGGCTGCACTTAGCTTCATCTCAGCCTCAGAGCCGGGGAAACCGCACACATGTATAATTGATGGAGGCATCTGAGATGGAGAGATCTGCTTCATTCAATGAACATTTTATGCTCTTTCCTGAAAGTTCGTTTGCCGAGAGAGGTGATTCAAAAAATGGAAGACATTTTAGAAGCTGCTGTTAACGGGGATTAAGAAGTGGAAGAGTTTGTACAACTTTACAAGCTGATGAGGAATAATCTGTGGTCGATGCTAGCGAGCCTCCTCCTCCTCTTCCTCCTCCTCCTCCTCCTCCTCCTCCTCTGAAACCTCCCTGTGTGTTGGTCTCCAGTGCAGAGAGCTCCTGCTCTCTCGCTGGGCCCGTGCGACAGGTGTGACTGCGACAGGTTTTTAATAATGTCGATGACCCTCCTCTGGAATTTTCGGTCACACGTGCACACGCACTCCTGCGTGCACAAACACCATCTGCTGCCGGCCCGTCTCCTCTCCTCCCGGCCGCCTCACGTGCAGTGCTGGTGAACGTGTTTCGGCTTCTCTGTCACGAGCTCGAAGGCGTAGCCTCTGAGGCTCATGAACCAGAATCTCTCTCTCTCTCTCGCGAGCCGTCTGATTCCAGGTTTAACGGCTCTCAGCAGGTACAGCCTCGGGGCCTGACACACGTGCACGCACACACGTGCACGCACCCACCATCTGAGCTCCTGCTGTACTCTGAGCATATCTTAACCATAACTGTGCACTTTCCCCTGCAGTGTTTCTGGAGCCTGCTCCCCTTCATCCTGCCTTCATCCCAGTCTCCTCTCAGGCCCCACCCCCACCCTGTGTTTTTGCAATATCCAGGTTTGCGGTTTAGCCGCCACCTCCGCCTCAGCCCTGCAGCCATGAAGCAGAGATTTATACCTGAACGTCTGTCCTGGTGGAGCGTTCACACTCGGCTCACCCCCCATTATTGCTTGCATAACAATTAGCGTTGAACCTTGAATTATTTTGGCCAGAGGCTAACGAGCGGTTCCTGATTCACTTCTCAAGGACTGAGGATTCAAAGGGTCTCCCGTTTGTAATGTGCAGCTATGATTTTATCAGAGGGAGAACTGACGGCGTCTGGAGACTCTGAATTCACTTCATTTTTTAAGGCGCCACTGGACTCGACTCACCTTCAACCAATCACAGCAGCCGGTCAATGTGTGCCAGGCCGCCGGCGCCGGTTGGTAGATTAAGCCTTTACCAAATATTGTCAGCAGCACGGTTCACACATCTTTCTTCAAACCCTGAGGGACGCCGTTCTTCCTGTTTCCTTAATGCTGCACGCTAACAGATGAAGCCTCTCGGCCCAATTAAAGGACAGGAACGCAGACGGAGCTGACCCGGTTCTCTCTGTGTCTGACCAGATGCTGTTTCCACAGAGCGTGCGTGCACGTGTGCACGCCAGCGTGACTCTGTGTGTTTTGGGGCGGCTATCAGCGGCTGACCTGTGACCCTGCTGGGTCTCTTTAGTCCATCCTGCAGGAGCACCGGAGGATTAATGGCGGCGGTGCGACCACCTCCCCGTCGCCGCGGCAGGGACCAGCCACCGCTAATTAGATACACGGGGGGAGATGAAAGTGCCCTTGTCCGGCCGCAACGTGCTCGCCGAGATTATGTAATCTCCCACAAACTGTGCTTTTTTTAAGCGTGCCTCACTTTGGCGAACGCCGAACCAGATCCCAGCATTTCACACCCGAACAATTAAAAGGCTTCTCTCAAAGATAAGCTCCCCGCTCTTCGCAGGAGCAGCGGTGCCCCCTGGGTAATTTATTGCTGCTATAGGGCTATGGTCTGCCCATCGACTATTTCCCGCCCTCTTGCCCTCATGGCTCCACCTGCCACCGCCGCATACAGCATCACAAATAATAAGCTGTTTCTTCCATGTATGCTAAGTTGTGTGATTTAACCGTCCAAACGGGCCGTTAGCAGCGTGCAGCGGCCCCTCGCGCTCTCTAATTGAATGTTTCCAGGAGCACTGGTCCGTGGGATTGAGAGTTAAGTTCTTTCTCTTACTTATTTTCTACGCAAGCTTCAGCTGCACTCTGGACTTTTTTAATCAAAGAACTGGGGCTTCTCTGAGAGTGGCCGACCACCGGAGGATGGAGGACACACTAAAGAAGCCGGCAGCCGTCTCTCTTCCCGCTCAGCGGCTAACGACGACTCAATGAGGCGTCTGTCGTCCCGGCGTCCTGTCAGTCATGCACGAGCGTCAGACGTTTACCCCCGGGCGCCCGGACGACCAGCTCGGCCCTCCCCTCTGCCTCTTCGTTATCCAGGGGATGGACGGGGAGCAGGGGACGCTAACCTCCGCTCGCCTCGCCGCTGAGAATCAAAGGGATTGTTCCAGACGCCGCGAACGCAGGAAGTGGCCTTTGATGTGAGCATGACAGATGAGAGCCTACGGTGCGTTGGTTTCACTCGTGTCAGGTCCGCCGAGGCCTCGTTCGCGTTTTTTTTCTTATGGTGCAGAATATTGGTGTGCACGTCCTCTTCAGTCTTGGCTCCAGCTAATGTGGCGTGACGCCGCTCCGCTTTCATGTTGGAATCAGTTTCTCTGGAAGACTGACTCAATACCCCCCCACCCCCCCCATTATCTGTCCATTCTGTCTTCTTCGTCTCTCCAGCTGTTTGCTGTCACCTGACAGAGGGGGCGGGCCAAAGGGCGGCCGCGGTATTTCACTACCAATCTGTGTGAACGGCGAGGGACAGCCCTCCTCCTCCTCAAATGCACTTTGAGGCTCTCCCATCCCTCGGCTTGCATCACCGTGCCTGTCTGAGTGTGTGAGTGTGTGTGTGTGTGTGTGTGTGTGTGTGTGTGTGTGTGTGTGTGTGTGTATGTGTGAGTGTGTGTGTGTGTGTGGCCAGCTGCTCAGAGCTGTGCTATGAATGTAACACAGTAGTCTCCACTCCATCCAGCTGTCAGTCTCCTCCTGGGTTTCTCCGACACACTCTGTCAACCACACACACACACACACACACACACACCTATCGTGGCTGTGCACGTTTTCCTCTATGTGTTTATTTCTGTCTCGGTCTGTGACACAGAACTCTGGGTAATTAAACCCTCCATCCGTCAGTGCAGCCTCCAGGAGCCATTTCTTTATTATTAGTGTTTTACTCATGTGTTCCCGCCTCGGTTGGCGTGTGACAGTTGGTCATTGACGGCGAGCGGCGGTTTCTCGCAGGGGGTCCCAACCAACAGACGCTTTCACCGCTGCTTTACATGTTCTTTTTGAGACGGAGCACATTTATCAACGGCGACGTTGTGAAAACAACAGAGCAAATGTGTCGGCATTAGCTCGACGGGTAATAACTGCAAGAGCAGAAGTTAGTCAGCAGATAAAACACATTCTACACAATAAATCCTCCAACAAATACTGAACATCAATCTTTTCAGTGACGCTCGCTCCGGTGAACACGGCTTCATTTGGCTTCCAAACACTGCAAAGAAGCAGATATCGCTGAAAATGACAAACATCAGACTCCACTGATCATCACCTCGTCAGGAAGGCGTCGTGGTCGCCGCACGGCGGGGCGTTAATCTGTCGTGTGCTTGTAGGGGCTCCTGCTCGATGTCCTCCGATTGATCAATCACCTGCTCACAGGAGCTTGAACGTAGAAGGGGGACATTTGTCATTCAACCCCCCCGGCCCCCCGGCCCCCCCGACCTCCCACGTCACCCTGCCCCCTCCCCACTGGCAGCCCTGCACACATGACTCCCTGAAGTTTCTGTGTGTGTGTGTGTGTGTGTGTGCAGGTGTGGTGGGTGGTTGTGTTTCTCTCTGCACACCTACACACACACACACACACATCGGAGCAGGAGAGGAGAGTCAAGCGGGAGATTGACTTTAGCAAAAGGAGCAGACAGCTGAACGCTTGAGATGTTTCCTTCATAGGACTCAGCTTTCACAGCAGATTACAGCCACTCGCTGGCTGCGCCTCAGTTTAGCGGCCAAGCACCCGTCTCGAATACTGATGGCGGTCGGCGTGCGGCTGCTGTGATCTCAGCTTCAGGCGCCCGGACCTCGAGATCCGAATACCAACCCTCTGAATTGAAGGTGCAGACTAATATATGGATTTCCGTCCGCCGGAGTCGGAGCACATTTATTTTAGCCAGGCCTGCTCCCTTCATTAAAGGCTGATGTATCCCACAGCTTATCTCACCGCTGAAGTGGAGATGAGTCACCCGCGCTCTCAGAGCCGTTAACCCCTGCCGAGCGCGGCACAGATCACTTCCTGTTTTACTGGGGCACATATCCACTGAGTTACAGTTCATTGTGGATGAGACGTCATTTCTCTGTCCTCACGTTTCACCCTGTAAATGTCAATCTCGTGTTTTTTCTTTTTGGCTGTTGCATGACAATATACTAGGATGCTGCAGTGGTGGTTGATGGCTGTGGGGTGACTCTGTGGATCTCCATCAGAGACACGCAGAGCGTCTGTCCCTGCCGGAGAGAGCAGCGGCTCACTGATAAGGGTTTCTGTCCTTGTCACCGAGGACTGATGTCTCTCTGTCAGCTCCCAGGCAGCCTTGTTCCTCATCCGCACCGTTGTTTTGGCTTCTTTTTATACCTGACAGATTCCCTATCTCCACCCCCCCCACCCCACCCCCGTCCCCGTCCCTGCCCCAGTGGGCGCAGCTCACAAGTTATTGTCTCAATCAGAGCGCCGCCGTCTCATAAAGCTCTGGGAGGGCGCTCGACCTGCGAATCCCATAAGCTCTGTGTCTGAGGCTGGAGATTTACCAGAGGAGCATTATACACGGCCAATCAGAGGGGACGTGCTGCTCCTGCACACGAATTCTCCCTCCACCCCCCCCCCCCCCCCCCCCCCCCCCCCCCACACCCCAACCCCCCCCCCCCCCCCGTGCCAGTGGGCGCAGCTCACAAGTTATTGTCTCAATCAGAGCGCCGCCGTCTCATAAAGCTCTGGGAGGGCGCTCGACCTGCGAATCCCATAAGCTCTGTGTCTGAGGCTGGAGATTTACCAGAGGAGCATTATACACGGCCAATCAGAGGGGACGTGCTGCTCCTGCACACGAATTCTCCCTGTCCGTCTTTTCACGGCAGCATGAACACACGCAGCCATTTTGTTATTTCGCCGCCGCTCCTCCTGTGGCTCCACACGTCTCGTGTTCATTAGCTCTGCGCGGCGGCGTGTCAACAGCTCTTATTTACTAATTAGCGCCAGATGACAAAAGCTAAGACGCACAATGGAGGGGACAATGGCGACGCTCGTCTCTGCGCTCCGACAATAGCGAGCGTGTGTCAGCGGAACGCACAAACGCGCAGCAGATCGCCGGGTTGTGTTTTTCGCTGTGGCCACAAAGCTCTGAGAAAACAGTTCTCCTCCAAGGTCGCGCGTGGCGGTCACACTGAGCCTGGACGCTGGGGGTGGAGATAAAGAAATGGCCGACACCTCCCGTAAATAAGAATATAAATAACAAAGTCTCCCCGCCACCCTGGGCTAAATGGAACCGATTTTAATCTCTCCTGCTGAATCTTTTTCACCCGTGTCCTCGTGCACGCCGCTGCCCTGTGGTATCTGGTTTAGTTACCAGAAGAAATCCTACATTCTTTCCACGATATTTGGAATCCATTTTGAAATGGACAGGTGAGTTTTGATGAAGTTTTCTACTTGTCAAAGCGACGGGCAGGCAAACGTGTCGTGACTGTGAGCGCGAGGAGTGGGCGGGCTCAATGAGCAGCTGGATCCCAGGTGAGAGTTTGCAACATGCATGAGGTGTGACAAACAAAGCCCTGCAGCCGCCGCCCCCCCCAGCTGCCACGCAGCTCATCCCTCATGCAAATGCAGCCGTGGCGTCTCAAGTTCTCCGTTGACGGACAGAATACTGATGCCGTCTCTCAGCGTAGGTGGCGAGCGCGTCGTCGTCGTGCAGCAGACGGCGGCGAGCTCGTGGGAAAGGTCAAAGGTTTTGGACACATTTCAGCCGCTTGGCTTCCACATTTTGAGTAAAACGAATGACCCCGAACTCCAGACAGTTGAATTGTTTGCACCAGATTGTTCTTTCTCTTCACTCATCCCTCTCTCGTTTTTTTGTTTTTTTTTTCACGACCTCCTCGGCGAGTGGGCGTCGCCCGCTCTGATGCATCACCCGCTCTCAGGCATGGAGGAGAAAATAGAAGAGAGGGGAGCTGTGAGGAGCAGCTCTCTGCTCCGCTCCTGCTTTCATCTCCCAGCTCCAACTATCTGCCACCTGGCCTCCACACACACTCCTCCACTCTGCAGCTGAGCCTCGGAGCTGGCTCCTCTTTTTTCTGCTTAGCCTGCGATGCTTCTGTCCAGCCGGTCAGGAACTCAAGACACACACACACACACACACTCCCTGATACAGCCAGCCCTGGTGAATCCTTTGTGTTTCATATTTGATGGGAGCTGGATTTCTGCCTTGGGTGAAATTCGCCTGTTCACAGTCCTGTATAGATTCTTCCACTTTCATTACGATTTCCCTTGATCCGCGTCGTGGCTGTTAAGAAGCGGGATGGCTCGCTTGTGCGTGCAAGGATGGAAAATTCTAGGCCGCGGTTGGAAGGCGTGCCAGCGTGATGGCGCCTTCAGGAGGGCGCCACCTTTAAATGTCCACCATGTTACAGTTATAGCTTCCCGATAGCCCACGCCCCTTTACAGACGATGATGGAGGACGCCACGGCAGGGACCGAACCTCTGCGTTGGACTCACTCTGGACACTTCTCTCCCTTGCTCCTCCCTCCCCCAGCAGGTCGCTGTCATGTGTAAACATTCCCCTCCATCCGACGGCCTGATTTGGTTTTTCCGGCGTGATCTGACGTTCAAAACAGATTGTGAATTCATCTGGATTTGCATCAAGTTGCAGACGTTCATCAATATCTGTCTGGTAACATTTTTTTAATAAATCGATGTCCATGAATTATTGATATAAATGAAAGAAAATGTACAAATCTAAAAATCCTCCACCAGCCTTGTAATTTGCATGAAAACATTATTCTCCCCAGACCACCCCCCCCCCCCTCCCTCTGCCCCCCCCCCCCCCCTCCCTCTGCAGCAGAACTTGGTGGTTCAGTAGTTTCTGCATAATCCTGCTGATGCCTCCACACACACACTCCACACACACTCCACACACACTCCCTCCATGTTCAAGAGAAAGGAGAAATATCCTGGTCCCCCCCCCCCCCCCCCCCCCACAAAACAAAAACCCCCCCCAAAGAAAATAACAAACAAAGAAACCAACAAACTCGTCCCTGTCGTCACTGAGCTGCAGCAGACGATGCTAACAGATGCTGCTCCTGTTTTAAGACTTAGTACCCTGGTGAAAACACACACACACACACGGCCTGTGTAGCCAGCAGCGGTTGAGGCAGAGTTTCTGTTATTATCCAGGTTTTTGTGTCATGCGTGACTTTGGGCTATTATGTCAACTTCCTCTGCAGACTAGCAGGGCCGAGGTGGCTCCTGCAGGACGCCGCTGAGCCGGCTGAGCATATGGCGAGAGAGGAAGCTGCCTACGGAACCTGAAACCCGAGGAAGAGCGCGCCGCTGACAATTTGCATTTGTCCCTCGCCGATGCAGCGCGACAACTTTGCGATGTGAAATCTCAGGAACTCGGTGAGCTTTAATCTGAGCAGCTTTCTGCCTCAGGGCCGATGCGGAGCACGCCAGGGATTTGTTTGGGTTTAAAAGGGACGCAAACCCACAATGACAGTTTCAGAAGTTCTGCTCAGACCCCAGAGATGGATTCTTTACTCATTCCAGTGAGGGGCGTCAGGAGACACCTCCACACCGTGTCTCTGTCTCTGTTGTCCTCGTGACGATGGTCGGCTGGGTGTGAGCCGACGGACGAGTTTGAAAATAAGTTCCAAGTGGAGATGTGTTGGTTAGCACCGAGGGGGTGTGACGTGTGATCGGTGTGTTGTTAGGACAACCGTTAACGGCCGAGGGAGGGAGGGGAGCCGACCGTAAAGAGGCTCTGAGATTGAGTGGCTCCCTGCTGGGATGCACGCAGCACAGGCAGGCTGTGGGTAAGTCCGACTCCTTCCCCTCATTAGTGATCAGTGACTTGGCCACCGCGCTGTGAGCCATTAAAGTGGAACCAGCCAAGTGGAAGGAGGAGGAGGGAGGATGGTTTCATCTCTGGGGAAGATGGGAAGAGCCCATCTGGAGACATTCTGTCAGGGAATCTGTGTTCCAGCCCTGCCAGGTACCTGACATCTGCCTGGTGGCGTCCACCCTCAAACCCGGGGGCGGATCCCGATGTGAGCCTGTGGATTATGTACCCACAAACCGCTCTGATTCATCTGAGGGTCTTTCACATTTACAGAAGCTCCTGCCTCAGCTGAGCGTCTGCAGGAGCCCTGTCGTGCTCAGGAAGTGACTTCAGGCCCTGAGTTTAATTTTGAGGCCGAACGCGTCCCTAAACGCCGCCACGAGACATCACCCGGCGCCATGCCGCACAGACCGGACCAGTTGTGGTGTGAAATACAGAAAATATGGCTCACAGAGAGTCCATCTGCTTCCACTGAAGCATCCTGGCTGCAGCTCCGCAGGGTCCGAGGAAATAATTTGACACGCATCCACCGGCGTCGCCACTTTCGTCCTTCCCAGACTCCCCGCTGTGCTCTCCCTCCAGCTGCCCCCCCTCTCTCTCGGTGCATCTGTGAGCCCTGGCACTTGTGTCAGTATTTGCTCTCGAGGCGTTTAGCTAATGCTATCGCGCCCCAGGGTGATGACGGGGGAGAAGAAGCAGAAAATGCCTCCACGTGGATTCATCGCTAAGTGCTTGGCGTGCTGTTGTCGTCCAGGTGGGAGGGGCTTTGAGTGGGAGGTGTTTCAAACATGCTTTGAGTTTGAAAGCAATCAATTCTCCCTCTCCTGTGACTGAGATCCAAAGCCAACAGCAGCGATCGTATCAAACAGGATGAAGGTGCCTGTGGCTCCTGAGATGATTCCACAGACGCCACCTTTAAAAGTGTGTGTGTGTGTGTGTGTGCCACCGCCATCCCTCTGACTTCCTCCTCATCCGGCGTCTCCGCTCCACCTCAGCCAAGAGAACAAATGGCGGCTTGATTGTGCACAGCTCTGTTCTGAGTGCCAAAGCAAAGTCTGGCAGCAGACTGGCTTTTCAGAATGGAACAACGCTGTCAGACCCCCCTTCTTTTATTATTTGCTGTTATTCAGCCACTGCGCTCGCTTCTGCACCGCAGCCACATCACCGGTGGCGTCGCTTTAATTAACTGACGGGCGAAATGAAATGCGATGCCACGAGACACAGCTGCTCGGTTTCAATTTGAATATTTGGGTCGAAGGAAAAACACAAGACTTCAAGGTTAAAGTCCTGATGATACTACGTCTGTCACTGTGTATTTGGAGGGTACGCAACCAGAAACGCAGCAGAGTAGCGATACGGCGCACTGCAGCTCCGCCTGTGGCTCCGCCTCCTCCGAGGTGGCGTCAACAATTCGACGCTTTTCCGAGGCTGTGTGAATCCCAGAGGGAGATGTTTGCTGTCCGTACGTCTGGTGGCTTCATTCGCTCGCTGTCGTCCACACACGCGGTGGTTGCCCGTCTCCGCCCGTCACCCGGAGCTGACTGATGCAACAGGAGGGAGTCGGCCTGGTTTTACAGTCGTCGCGGCTCAGCTGTCGCACGCGCTGTTGATCGAGCGTCCTCCGAGGAAAAGTCCCTCTGTCCTTCATCCCCAGTGTAAACACTTAGAGTTTGCTTCCTTTGCTCGTCACCGGGGATCTTTCGTCCCTCGCTGATGACGAGCGGCGTGTGAGAGCCGAGCCTCTAATAACTGAAGATGAAATAAGCCAATGTTTGAACGAGCCCATGAGGTTACAGTGTGTTCTGTGTGTTACAGTCGGGTGGCGTTATTCTCCTAATTCACTCTGTTTCTGTGTTTCCCCGACCTTGCTTCAAGGAGAGCTCTGGGTAATATCGCAGCTTACGCCTGCTAATGCCGTTGACCTTGCTCCCGCGGCTCCGCACCGCTTCGGACTGGTGATGGTTATTGTTTTGAAGTCGTGACCCTCGATTTAGCTCGGCCGTGAAGACTGAAGCTGACGAGCGGCCCTTTGACCCCCCCAGTGTTTATCGCACATAATGTATAGTTATGGCCCAGTGCTGAGGGTCAGTGGCCTGGGAGGGCGGTGCCGGGTGGCGGCAGTGGGTGATACACGAATTACAACCCCCCCCCCCCGTCCTGCCTCATCTTCATCCCTCCTCCTCCTCCTGATCAACGTCCCCTGCCAAACAATCAGGCAGCGATAAGGATGAAGACATGATAACAGACTTATCAGTCAAATTAGTGCATGAACGGCCCTCGGGGTCGTGGCCCTGCGGCTTTGAAAAGACGACTCAGGAGCCGTGGGAGGAGCTCAGGCTCCACGCCGTCCCTCATGATTTCATGAGGCTGAAGCATTCAAAGGCTCCTGAGTTCAAACGGGAAAGCGTTGAGAACGTTTGCCTGGTTCACAGTGAAAATATTAAATAGTTGGAAATAATTTGATGAATTAAACATTGCAACTGGAAAAAACGTTTTATTGGAATAAAAGAGAATAAAAAATCTTGCACTTTAACAACCACCACATCAACCTGTGGAGTCGCCCCCCTCTGTCTTTACCCATCATCCTCTGGGTCAGGTCTAAACAGCAACATGGGAACAAGAGGCTTTGACTCTTAGCTCTTCACACACTTCCCCCATTTTTGGCTGCCTCCCTTCGGCTGTAAACATTTCTCAACTGGACTAAATATATCTCTCGTTGGATTTCTTTCCTGAGCAAAGAGCATGGAGACTTCTGTCCCCTCTCTGGCTCCTTCCTCCTCCTCCTCGGGCTCATTACTGACAGTGTGACCCACAGTGGTGACGCATATATTTGTCAGCTGTCGCCTTATTAGGATCCAGAGCCTGCGACTGGATCCATCACAGCTGCACGTGCATTCCACATGCAGCTGCCCGTCGGACACATGCACCCAAGCTCCTGCATGTTCAGTAATTGTTTGTGTTCACGTGCGCTGCACAGAATTTCAATCCTGCCGCCGCCGCCTGGCCCGAGCTGGCTCTGAGACGCCAGTGACAGGAGCAGGTGGATGTCCTGGCTGCGGCGGCCGAGGAGGAGGAGGAGGAGGGAGGGAGGGAGATATTAACGGGAGGATGAAGTGATGGTGACAGCAGAAAATGGCAGCGCGCTCCAACATGGTGCTTATGGATTTATTCTGCGTGTGGAGATGGAGAGATGGCGTCTGCCGCCAGTCTCCGGGTGACATTTTGTTTCCCGTCTGTCGTCGCTCTGCCTGTTGGGCCTCGCTCAGCCGAGACCTACTTAGTGTAATGACATAATGATCCGTGCATCGGGGCCGATACCTGTCACTGGGATCCTCGTGCGCACGCTCGCTCTCTCAGATTTTAATCACGTCTCTCCTGCAGTTTGCAGTCGGAGACATTTTTCTTCCCGAAACACAAACAGCTCAGATATTAACTTTTTTTTTTTTTTATCTCTAGAAACTTTCTCCCTCAATCTCGGAGTAAATTTGCTCTTTTTCTCCAAATGCAAGTTTTTTTGTTTTTATATGAATTTTAACTTTCTGCTTATCTGTTCTTTGACCTAAGCTGCAGAGCGGTAAACAAAAGGCAACTTTAAATTATCTTTTACACCGAGTTTTTTTGTGAAACGAAGCCCTCGGTGGAAAGAGATGTACAACAACGTTAACTCTGTCGAACTCGACTCATTTATTCGTTGGATTAGTTTCGACCAAAAGGACCTCGATCTGCCTTTTGTCCAATTCCTGCAGGTTCATGAAAACTTTGTTTTATTTTATCCTAATTATTTGGTGGCGCTGCCCCAGTCATGTTTCTCTCCGTCACCTCCAGCTCTCCTTGGTGCGCACGTGCACACGCACGGCGGCGGCAGCAGGGACCATCTGATAATAGAATTGAGCGCTGAGCTCTTCTCCCTTCAATTATGTGCTTGCTCTCGTGTGTTAAGACTCCTGCTGCTCCTGCTGCTCCTCCGTCCTCCTTCCTGCTGCTCACATCCTTGAGGAGGGGAGAAACTGAAATGCCGTATTGATTTCCATCATTTTGCACTCTGTTGCTCTCAGCGGTCGACTGGCTTTTGGTTTTGTTTTTTTTTCTGACTGATTTGTGTCAGAGCGGCGTGTGAACTGGAGTCAGAGAAAAACTGTTTTATACGTTGAAACAGAAACGACAGTGATGAGATCCAGCCTGCTTTTGCGTCGCGTTGGAGAGGACGAGGGCGGAGGGGAGAAGATGACTCTGTGTCCCTCATCCCCCCCCACCCCCCGAGGCCCCTCGGGGCCCCTCAGACCTCACGTATCATTGAGCACAGACACTGGGGGCGATGGCCCTTTTCCTTTCTTACATCACGGGTGATTTCCTCGCTCCAGGTGCAGGAGCGTCGCTCTGTTTTAAGTGCAGAACTTGAAAGGCCTCAGACTCCGGCCCCGTTAATGAGGCCACTGAGAGATCTGAGGCGCGGAGGCAATTTGGGTTAAAACAGCAACGTGTGTCAAGCGTTTGCCCGCATGGCGTTTGCCATCCACAACAAAGGGGGGGGCAGCTGTGATCTGAATGCTCTTTCAGTGTCTGCCCTGCTCCTCTGTGAGCTGCCGTAATGAAGTGGCCGCTCACATGGGCTGATTCACTTTCACCAGTTTGTTTTACAGGAGAGAAGAATAGAAAAAAACAGATCATTTTTCAAATTTAATTGCCTATCAGTGAGGGAGTGGCTTCGTTTTTATTTTCAATAGCGAGAAACAGAGAGGAGACTGTTTACTCTCTGTTCTCTGAGTCCATATCTGCCGTCGGCGGTTCTCACCCTCAACGGTTTCCTGCGTGGTTCAAAGGAACCGATGTCGGTGCCGAGAGGATCCCGGGGGTTAAGGTTCCCGTTTGTCCTCCTCCCCTCACGCCATCGCTGCACATCTGAGACGCCAGCGACAGAAGGACACGCTTTAATCACCAGGCCGCAGTCTGGGGGCTACGTTACAACACGTCATTATTCCAACAAATCGCGCACAGATTGTGTGTTTTTACTTTACACTGGCAATTATAGTTGCAGAGCATTTGAATGCAGCCCTCTGGAGCCCCTGGGGTTTATTTACCATTCGCTGCCGAGGCTATTTCTGAATAAACTACTTTGCAGTGTGTAGACGGTGCTTATCCTCCATAATAGATGTTTACCACTTGAATGATATCCCACACACACATCGTGCATTCAGCCTTTTATTCAAAGCTGCCTCGGGCCCATGGAAAATGTGTTTTTATGCTAAACCGGTGCTAAAGCTCAAAACACGTACGGCTTCATCACGCCGGTCTGGAGGCGTGACCACGGGCGACAGGTTAATGCGTTTACGTGCTGACCGGCAGATTATTTGCATCAGTCAGCAGACTGCGCTGCAACGCTCCGGCGGCAGTTTGTCAGGACCTCCCGTCTTTTCATCCATGGAGGAAAGACTCCGATCACGAGAGGCCGAGGCCTCGACACTGGCAGGGTGTCCTGTCCCTAATGAGGCAGCGGGACGCCTCGGTTGAAGGGCTGAGACCACCCTGAGAGGCGCCGCTTGAAAAGCCTAACCTACGAGACGCAGTCATGTGAGGAATGAAAAGAGAAGTCCGGGCTGTTTTCCAGAGACTTCAGAACGTCCACACACAGAGCGAGAGCCACCTGTCACGCCCACTTAATTACACATGTTCACCAGCTCCCACTCTCAACTGTCAGGTGTTCTGATGCTTCTCGCTTTCTCCACCTCTGGCTTCTAATCCCTCCCCTCGGCCTCTCGCACACTGTGAGGGACGTCTCACACACTGAGCAGTCGTTTCATGAATCAAACAGTAATTGGCAGATTTCATCATTCCTCCCACTGGCGTGTGTATAGAGAGGAACGGCCATTTTTCAGCAGGATTGCAGCGAGTTACCACAAGATGACACTCACACGGGCTGCAGCCAGTCCCCGTCTCATCCTCACCTCGTGTCACCCCTTCCATCCCTCACACGTCAGCCTAATGGCTCAGCAGCCCCTCTCCAGATGCTTCATTATGGCCAGCAGTGTGTGTCCCAGCAGCCCTCACTGACCTCCTTTTCACCTGGTGTTAAAATGCATCGGCGCCATCAGAGGGAGCGCACGCACCCGGGAGACACTGAAGATCTGATGATCCAAACCTCGGCGTGCTGGGTCATGTAAACAACAAAGTGTGAGTGTGTTCTGCCAGGGGAGTTTGAGTCCAGCCAAAGGAGGAGCAGGAAGTGGAGCACAGGCTTATTAAAATATGCAAGGCGAGCACCTCCTCCTCGATCAGTGATGATTCCCCAGGGCGGAGCCGTGAGGAGGGTCTTCAGGTGGAGACGGCCTGTTGGTCCAATGCGGCACCCCCCTGATCCGCAATCATTACAAGGCCACTGAGGGAGGACCCTCCCCTCCCAGCACCGGTCCAGTGGAGCCGCCCCATCACCGGCGGACCTCGACTCTCCTCTGATGATGGATGAGTCTGGCCCGGGCTCCCGGTGTAGACGCCGAGTGTCTGGGCCGATTCGCAGAGCAGCCAGTGAAACGCTTCTGCTCAGAAAAGAGGGAGCTTTTTTAAAGTTGGATGAACAGATATCTGCGTATGAAAGCAGAGAAGAGGAGGCTCTTTGTCTCTTTGTCTCTTTGTCTCGAAGGTGTCGCAGGTTTCTCTCCCTCTGGAGAATGAGTAACTTTTATGTGGAAGTGACTGCAGGACTGAGCTGATGACAAACTGCCTGTGAAGACAATGATCTGCCTGATTGAATCAAAACTAAAAGCTTGATTTATTTATTTTTTATTTTGGGTGAGACAATAACACGCTGTCAGAGAAACAAGGAGCGGACGTGTCGGTGATTCAGCAGAGTGACACTGTTGGACAGGTGCTGATGAACGCTGAGTGGCTGCTGTTGCTCAATGAGCGCCACCTGCTGAGCCCTCGCAGTGGGAGGGGCCCCAGTTCAAACCCCGCCGCGTGTTGGCGTGCTCCTCTCCTGTTGTCTGCTGATTTCCTCTGGGTGCTCCTCTTTTCTCTGACTTCAAAAGACTGGAGGACGGCTGAGGAGGCGCTGCTCCGACCTGTGGTCAGACTGTGGAACTGTGAGAACGTCGCTCAGCTCCGTGAAGGGCTGCGGCGCCACAGCGAGGTCAGCGGCTGCACGCCCACCGTCGGGGGGCTCTCTGCGCTCCGCGTTAATCGCTTAATTAGCAGCTCCTCTGCAATTCAATTAAAGGCAGCGTTACGGTGCGCGTACACTGGTGTGGAGCGGCGCCGACCCCCGAGGCGACCGGCGCTCCCTGGACGATTATCTGGGCCTTTGCTGCAGAGAGTTCAGGAGCCGCTCAGCAGCGGAGGAGATCCCAGTGAGCAGCTACACTGAGAGTTACTGTAATTGAATCAATTCCACTGTTTCACCGCTGCGTGTGAAATTAGTTTGACTGACTTGAACGAGTCACGGTGCAGACCTGCTGAAGCCAAACTAGGATCAATGCGTCTGCCTCTGGGCCCCTCTTGCTGTGGCCCTCCAGGTCAAACCTCGTTTTTTTGGCCCTCCTCATTACAGTGTGCAGCCCAGCTCGCCTCCTGTAATTTACCTCCTCTGCAGTTAATTAACGCCCTAATTAGATACACTCATTAGCGATGAACTGTAATTCTCTTATTTCATCCACTCATTAGCCGACAAATTCATAATTAGTGGCATTAGGGTGATTATTGCGTGGAGCTGCAGGCGTCCTGCTGGAGAACGCCGGGGTCGTCATCAATCACGCTGATGGTGCTGAGGCTTCTCTAAAAACCAGAAAGGATGTCAGCATCGCCGAGGTCAGCGCAGGTCCCATCGCTTACCGTGAAACAGATGACATCATCAGGTGGAGGCCGGCGCCTGGTACAGCGAGCAACACGCCATTCCCCGGGGAGCTGGAATCACCGTCATTAGCGAGGCCGCGGTTGCTCAGACGTCAACGCTGCTTTTCCCCAATGGCGTTGAGTTCTTCACAGCAGCAGAGCGACGTCCACGCTCATCGTCACAGTCGCTTTCTCAATTTGACGCATTTTTCATTCTGCTTATTATCTTGTATTACAAACCAATTTCCGGCGCGGGGGGAAGAATGCAACCGCACCACAATGAGGACAAGTTTATTTATTTAAATGACCATTAATCACACCAAGCTGAATAATATGGCGGCGATGGCGGTGATTCATCGCGACGCCGAGCCGCCGCCCAAACATGAGCGGAATGTTTATTGTGCCCGACGCACTTTGAGTAATTGTAATTAGCTCCAGCCAGAAGGCGAGCGGAGAGGTGTGCGTGCGCGGCCATGATGGCGTTAATTACCTCACGCCGGACGACTGCTCGCCGCTGCGCACGTTTTGATTTACGACGGCGGCGAAAGGAGAAGACACGAAACAGTTTCCCATCGTCTTAAAAGAATAAAGAGGTGAGCGGACGCTTCATCGCTTGATTAATTCCTCTGCGCTCGCCGCACGGAGGAGAATGAAACCGCGAGCGTCCGCTAATGAAGGAAGCGTTTAGCGAAGGCTGTGTGCAGCTGATAGAACGTGATGGAATGTTTGAATTCAGCTTCAGGCCTCGGTTGCTGGAGTCTCGGTGAACGGGGTCAGACCTCACGCTGTGTCGTCTCTCATGGAACATCAGTCGGAGGTCGCCGCCCTGATTACTGAGAGGAGCAGGGGCGCTCGGTGCTTGGGGCCAGTCGGACGTTGACACATCGAGTCTTTTCTCAGCAGCGCCGGCTCCTAGAGGAGGAGGCTGACACGAAGTGGACGGCGAGCTGACCCTCCAGGTCCGACTGAAGCCTCGTCTACGCTGCAGGCCCCACCGGCTCCAATTATGGCGGCAGAAGAAAACGCCGGCTTGTTAGGAGCATAGCTGAGGTCTATACTGGAGATGAGGACCTGATGGAGGCCCAGGGGCTGGGGGAGGACTGGCCACCAGCTGGACTAGAAGTAGTCCAAGAAAAGGACCTAACAGTGATTCCATAGAATATCTGTGATTCAGACCTGATGGTTGAACAAGGCCAACAACAACAACAACAACACACTGCCGGCCTCACGTTCTGCTCCTGATGTTTCCTCCAGGCCCTCCTCTCCCCCCTCCCCCCTCCTCCCTCTGCTCTTAATCAGCAGCTGCCTCTGATTGGATGGCAGCTGACGTCCCGGCCAGAGAGGGCTTCACACAAAATGGAAGGCACACGTGAGGTAAGCAGCTCGCTCTTCTGCTTAAGACCAGTCAGAGACTTGGAGACAGTTTGAGAAGTCCTCTGCTTTGTGTCGTCAGTTGTCCTCAGCGGCCATGAAATGAGAATGTGGACTGACTCTGCAGCTTCCACAGCCACAAGTGCCTCTCCTCTCCTCTCCTCCTCTCCTCCTCTCCTCCTTTTGATTATTCTCTGAGAGAATGCATGCATGGCTGTTAATATGGCCCCTGCCCAAGATTAACTCCAGTGCTGCCGCCTGCCAGGCTCCCCTCGGTCGGTTTGTTTATTTCACACAGGCCCCCTGTGCTTATCTGCCGGAGCGGGGGCTGTTGTTTGTTTTGTTCGGAGTAATTCAGAATGTATTGGAGGGTGATTGTGTTCCTGAGAAGGGCTGCCAGGGCACAGATAAGCGTGTCGCTGGTGCATCCCCTGGACCCTTATAGATCCCTGTGTGATGAGCACAGTGAAGGATATGCCTGTCATGTGAATACATTAGCTGGGGTTTGGATACCCAACATCTCTGTCCTCTGCCCAAGGGTGTCGCCAGCCTGCATGCACAATGATCCCAGCTCCTCTTTGTTTGGAGGGAACCTGCCTGCTTCTCCTTAGTTTGTTGACCCTCAGGGGACCATGAACGACCCAACTCTTAACTTACTCATGGACATAGTGAAGGGGAATCACTTCAGGATCTCAGATTTTTGCAGAGACATTTTGAAAAATGTGTTTTTGTTGACCTTTGACCCATCACCTCCAAACGTTACTCACCTAGAGATACTCACACACACACACATAGGTTTGCACTGACCAAACCGGGATTCACCTCCGACCTTGTGCCCCGACATCTACGATCCTGACGGGATCAGAGTTTGTGCTGGAACACACACACACACACACACACACACAGAGGGAAGGAGAAGTTGTGTTGAGTATCTTGGATCATATATTGGTCAGAACGTTGGGGCCTGTGTCTGTGACTAGCGTGTGAATGAAGCGTGAGTGAGCAGGAAGTCACCGCGTGTCGTTCCTGCTGCACGTCACTGGAGTGTGCCGAGTCGGACCCGGAGCACGGAGCACCAGGCCCCACCCCTCCCCACCAGGGAGGAACCCTGCTCCGTGTGCATTTTAAAGTCTGGCCCTGGGTTCATCCTCTGGGGATCAGAGCGGTTTGCTCGCCGCTGATCGATGGAGCGAGTACAGGGTGGTCTCAGGTTTCCAAGGTGCTGCTGGGAGTAGATTCTGCACAATGCCAATTAAAACCAGCTCAATATGCCGTACGCTCAAATTAAATATTAACGTGGAGCAGACCATCTCTCCTGCCACACATGTAAATATAAATCTAGCCCAGGAATGGAACGCTGCAGTCCATGTCCTAAATCATCCTCCAGGTTAGCAGATGGGACACGAGCCAGTCAGACGTAGCTGAGCGTCGGTTTAAAGAGTGTGTGTGTCCCTATTTAGAAAGAAGTGAGATTCTAAAGCGAAGGACCCGAGGTGTCCCAGTAAATGACTCTCCTCTGCTTCTCATGCATCAAGACACAAGATTTACATTTCATTTGCATTCCATTGTATAGCAACACATCAGCTTGTTCAAAAACATATTGGCTCTGATAATGAGCCTCAGCAGCTTCATCCGTTCACACACAGTGAGTCAGCTGACCCCAGGTCAGGGTCGCCCGCACCTCCTTTTAATTTGCTCCTGATTTTGCATGAAGGGACAGCTTACATCACAGGCCGCTGCGCGCTGACCTCAGCAGGACGTCAGGAGGGCACGGCGGCGGCGTCTGAGCCTGCAGGAACTTGACACCGCATTCATTGACTTTCAGGGCCGGGTTTGTTTTTCTCTGGCTGCTTCAAATACTTTATTTACCTCGGGGCTCCTGTTGCATGGTGCTGATCAAACTAAATCCCAAACAGCCGACGTCACGGGTTGGATAAACATCACATGGGCGAGACTGCGACGCTGAAACCTCGGCCAGATGAGTTAGAGATGGCGCAGTGGCGAGGGCTGTTGTGAGTTTAATCAATCACCCTCTGGCCAGGTGGGGGGGGGTGTTTAGGGTGGCAAAGAATTCCCGCCTGAGCCAGTTCATTTCTCACCTGGGCGCGGCTCGTTCCTTCATTAAACAGGGAGATAGCGGCGAATGTGGTGGATCTGCGGCGCCGCTTCATTACGCTGGGAAGCCTGGCGAGACTGGACCACGCTGGGGTATATCCCCCTCCTCCCCCTCCCCCTCCACCACCACTTTGTCCAGGGATGATGTGAGTTGAGTCGCTGCTCATTACAGAGGCTTGATCGTAACTCAACAATGGGACGCTCTGCCCCGAGGACGGAAACAAAGAGCCGTGGCTTTGACCGTTGAAGAAGACTGAACCGTCCCTTGGATTCGAGCTCTGTTCCCAGATGTTGTGAGAAACATTCAGCTCGTATTGATCCGGGCTCCCAGACAGATTTATTCCTGATGCACTGGGTGGTCAAAGGTCTCTTGATTAGCATCCCCTGCCTCAGACCCTGAGTGGCCATTAGACGCTCGTCATCATCCATTAACAGTGGGCTGGGCCGAGGCCGACTCGTGGTCACATTCTATTCCACAGAGCCGGAACTCTGTTTGCAACTTTTCAATAAAAGGCAAAACAACATCTGTTTGAGATGAATAATGCACGAGGTGACAGAAAATGTGCATTTGTCAGATGAAAGAATTATTGGATTTCATTACAACTGCTTTTATTCGCCTTCATTAGTCACCACCAAGGAGGTTATGTTCCCCGCCCGTGTCTAAGTTTGTTTTTGTTTATGCAGGAATTTAAACAGCCCATCATGTTTCATATCGCCGGCAGATAAGTCGTAAATCATCTTGACTGCTTAATTTTCTGTAGTTAATTTCTTCTAATGACGAAGGCATGCTCCATACAGACATGTGCAATTAAAGTATACAAAGCAGCTCAACATTAATCCAAATTAAAAGATTGTTTACATTTAGACCCACTTGATGTCAGAGTAAATGAAGAATAAATAGGGAAGATTTGTATATTTTATGACTGTACTCTAGAAGAACTCTTGTACCATTACATGCTGTATTTGTACGTTCTGCAGAAACCTATCGATTCACATCCCAACAACTTTTCTTTGACTTGTTTGCATCCCTGGACTGGGCCCGACCTCAGCAAGTTTGCAAGTTCACAGGTGATTTATTTAGTTTTCTCCTCTAAAGGAGGCGGACTGACCCAGAGGTTTGTTTAAAAACCTGTGTGATCCTCTGACCCCAGCAGCTTCTTCCCCTGCAGAACCTCGCCTGGGATCCTGAAAGAAAACAACGCTGTTACAGGGAACAGGGTAAAGGCTTGTTTACGCTGCCTTCCCCTAGGAGAACAGCTACGTCAGTTTCCCATGAGGCACCGCTGATTCTCCGGCCATTTAGAACCCGTTTTGGCGTTGGTCACATGTCCTGCGTTCTATCGCCCCCTGCTGGATTCCAGTTGTTTTTGTGTTTTCCTCTGGACGGAGATAGTGTGGCTACCTATAGGTGTATAAATATATATATATATATCTATATCTATATACAGTCCACATTCCCTGCTCTGCCAGGGGCCGTGCTGCTCCGTTACACGTGCGCAGGGCTGCTGGGTAACGTGCTGACATCTGTCATGCGTGTTTGTTTATCGCGAACAAGGCGACGCCGCGGGAGAGAGACAGCCGCTCCCCTCCAGCGAGTGACTGAGCTGGAGGAGGAGGAGGAGGAGGGGGTAAGCTGCTGCTGCTTCACACAGACCTGACACACGGCACAGGCCACGTTGTCCAACAGAGAAATCAAGTCCACTCCCACCCTGCGACACCGGGGCCCGGTTCAGGTTTTCCCTGTGGACTCTTTATCTCCCTTTATCAAGTGATTTCTGGGGAGTTTATCTCCCAGTAAAGTGCTGGGATGATTTATCTCCACGCAGCTCTGTGATAAATGACGCTCCGCTGTAAAAATATTATTTGTGTAATTGGATCATTCTTTGGCCCGCACTCCGTAACTCCTCCATCTGCTGCGCTGGAGTTCTGTGCCCTGGTGGCAGGTAATGTTTTTCATTATATGCCAGGCCACTTTTATATATAGAACACGGGTGGGAAGGGACTGGGTCTAGCCCACAGCCGTTTGCTTGGTTAGTCCCTTTAGGTGCATCCAGTATCGATTGCTTGGGAGTTGAGAGCTGTATCCCCACAGAGAAGCAGCATATGTGCTCTACGTGTGTGTGTGTGTGTGTGTGTGTGTTCTCATGTGGCTAAATTTAGCAGACCAAGCAGCGAACACACTGAGAACCTCCTGAAGCTTCCCTCCGCAGTCTAGCTTTAAAGAAACCTTCCCGTTCTTTAGCAGTTTCTATTATTTTAATTTGTTCCCGTCAGTTTAATCTGTTCCACAAAGGCTCTCTCGACCACTGTTAGGCTCCGCCCACAGACTTCAGAGTTGGGAGGTGAAGCAGCTGAAGGGAGGGTTGAAGTCTTCAGGCGTTTTGATGGCAGAGCACTTCTCCAGATAAGACTTCCTCGAGCCTCAGGAGAAATACCCACCTGCATATTTATCTGTCCATTAGTCTCCGTCTTTCCCTCTCATCATCTCGTCCTCTCCCATCTCCGACTATCTGTGGATTGCTCAGTAAATACTGGAGATCTCTGTCTCTCTCTCTCTGTGCTGATGAATCAGGTTTCATTTCTTAAATGTGGGAGGGCAAATTCAAGAGGAGAAAAAACTGACAGTGTTTATCTCCATTTTCCCGGCGCCGCTGAGTGATGAGCGCGCTCGCTCTGCGGCGCTCCAGCCGATTAATTCACGTCAGAAAGTTTCTGATTTGCATTTTTCTCATTCTGTACAAGTTGGATCAGATGAGGGAGCCGAGGTTTTCTTTGAGTGCTGGAAGTTCTTCACTGCATGAGGTATTTAAACAAAACACATCCAAACCGTTCTCTTTCATCAGGAGAGAGCAATAAACGAAGCTGAGCTTCAGCCACTGTTTTCATCTCCTGGTGACACATCAACAATAACCCTATAAAGGCCATTGTTTACAACTATGATTTATCTCTTTTGGAAAAAACTCTTGAGTCATTATCGGCGGCGGCTGGAAGCGTTCGGCCCTGGCGTGAGCCCAGCTCGGTGCACGCCACTAATAGGGATGTTCGGCGGGAGCAGGCAGCGGAGCAGCTGGAGGGGAACCAGCAGTAATGCATCAAGTCAGGGAAGAAGTGTTTGGTCAGCAGCTCATCTTCTCCCCTTCCTCAGCATCCAGCTAAATGAGCCGCTGAGGGGAGCCGGGCCCGTGTAGGAGCGAGGCGTTTAGATCGGGCAATTCAAGTGATTCACCGCTGAAGATGGAAGACAGGCTCGGCTGATAGTTACCTGGGGCAGCAGCCGGTCCACGGCTCACACTGGTAATTACAATTATGCAAATGAGGCACGCAGGCAGGCCCTGGAACAAAAGCAATGCCCGAGTAGCGAGTCTGGAGCTGCTTCACCTGTGCGTTGAGATGCATTGAAGAGCAGCTCCCTGCGTGTTTTCATGCTAATGCACCCATAAGCTGGGTTAATCGCCGTTTCACCGCGATAAACAACGTGCAGGAAGGAAATCATGAGTCCTTGTGGGCAGCAATCTCCTCGCCCTTGTTCTGGAATCAGTTTACTAGACTGATTGAAGGGTGGGAGATGAGGAGGAGAAGAGGAGATGAGTCTTTGGACCGGAGCGAGGCTCAGGTGATGAGAGGACGGGGCTCTTTGCTAATTCGTCAGAAAGTCACGGCCAGGCGACGGCACCGCGGCGTGGAGGGACCTGGACAGTGTAGCGTCTCCTCCTGCAGGGGTGTGGTCTGCTGCGAGGCGCTCAGATAGTCATCTACAAGCCCCCCCCCCTCCAGTCAACACGATGCAGAGCTGTTAACATCTTCAGCACATGTGTAAACATCCTCCGTTCACTCATCAACAGCTGTGTAATCTGCTTGTTTCCACTTATCTCAGCAGCGATACGAAGCTGAGCTCAATGTGGAGATGTTGTTTTTTTCATTCATGGTCTCCAAAGCTAACGCTGCTTATCTACCAATCAATCCCTTCATCGCCGATTCAGCAGAGCCGATGGAACTCCACACGGGTCACCTTGGCGATGGAGGTCAAGAGTGGGGAGGAAAAAATCCACAGTCGGCTCGCCCTCAGCATTCCTCACATCACAACCAGATTGTGGGGGAGATAAGACGCCTCCCTATAATGAATATTTCTGATGGTAAATTACTCTTTTCCCCCGGCTGATAATGTCAGACTGGAGCGGCCACTTTGAAAAAACAGTGGGCGAAGGAAACAGAAAATGTAATTGCTCCCTTTCAAAATCCGATGCTCTGTGGTTTCATCATTTCGAGGTCATTCCTGAGGAGAACACGTCCCAGATGAGAAGGAAAGTATTCGCTCCTCTCATCGACTCTGAATGGGCCTGTGGTTGTCTTCCTACGTGACACTGAGTGGCGAGTGTGTTGTCAGTCCTGATAAACCTGAAAAAGCTGAAGCTCCGGCTCAAACGAGGCAAGTGTGAAGATTGTGAACATGCGCTGCTGCTGGTGGTCTCCATCACTGTGCATCGATCCCTCGCTTTAATCAGGCGGTGGAACGCGTGCAAAGGAAATGTGCTCCCTCTGCCAAAGCAGCATTAAAACATCCTGGAGGTGTGCGGTAAATCTCTGCTACAGGATTCACTGGAGACCGACGAGCGGCCATGAATTCTCCTCCTGGAACAGGGTTATTGTGTCTTTTTTTTTCTTCCTCCTGCTTTCGCTGAAGTCAACAAGCTCACGTCTCTCCATCAAGATCTTAAAATAGACAAGTCCCTGGCTCTGTTCACACAATAGGCTTTCACTTGAATGTACATACGGGACTTATGGGAACTCCCCTGATCTCCCCCCGGAGGGATGAACTCCTAACAAAGAGCTGCTCGAGTGCAGAGAGAACGTTTACGCGCCCAATCCTTTTTTATTTCTCCTGCTCCCAGGATTCCCTCTGATTGACACGGGGCTGTGACTCGCTGATGGGGGGGAGGGGGAGGGGGGGGGTGTCCTTCCTCTGTTGCGTTGAAATAAATCATCACCTGACATAGAATGGAATTTACTGGAGATATGAGAAATCATTATTCATCCGTGTCCTCATTTATTACCATTAAAGCCAATCTTGTTTTCACTGCCTTCAGATTTATTCCTTCTGATCCGTGACAGTGGCAGGAATTTATTTCACCACGAGCCTCTGCAGCTGGCAGAGCAGATTGATAAGCTGTGTCATGTGACTCGGAGCGAACGATGGTTAGATGTGGCACGCGGAGGGGACGCAACCGACCAATGGCAGGTCTGAACCGTCTGGCCTACGTCCCCTGAAGGGTCAACAGAGAGGGACTGCACACGCATGGGGGAGGCTTTGAATAAAAAGAGATTGATAAAGAGAGAGAGGGGGAGAGAGAGGGAGAGAATCCCACCGGTGATGAAAAGCACAGCTCGGGGCGCATATCGCTCACACATCCAGCAGAGAATGAATCCGCCGCTGCCTGATTTGTGCCTAATAAAGTTGTCACATCCTATCAGGACTCACATCGACTACAGAAAGCACAGGCCCCCAGTCAGGGCGAGTCAGGGTGATCGGGCGGCCGACAGTAGACAACACCTCTCGGTGATGGATGATGGGAGAGAGGGCCAGATGATGGAGGGTGATACGGGTGAGCGGCGGACAGCCACTGGTGTCCCCGCCCGATTTATTAGGGGTTGTAAGCATCCGAGAATTACGGTGATGACCTTGCAACTTCATCATGGACTCCAGAGTGAATTTGTTTTTTCGAGATGCGTCCGCTGTCTCTGGGCGGCGGTGCCTCAAAGCCTTCGCTCTATCGGAACGTGGCTTGGGTCACTTCCTGTGCTCCCCCCTCGCCCGACAGCCATTATGGAGAACGCTATCTCCGGCCTGACCTCCAGAGGGAGGCAGCGTTGTGCTCCCCTTCAAACAAAGACGAGGCCACCTCAGATGTGTCAGCGCTGGATATTTTGAGAACAAGTGGTGTACATTTATTGAAAGGCTTTCTTTCAGATCATTCACTCGTGTGTTCAATTTCTAAAGATGTGTTTTCCAGGAAATTACAGACAGCAAGGTGTGTGTGTGTGTGTGCAGGTGTTTCCACAGGCAATCTGTCCAACAGTATGTTAGTTACGGCATGTTTGCAGTCGTATCCGCCATTAACGGCCCTCGTGTAACGCCGCTTTATCTCGCCATTGCAGGCGTTCAGATTTCTCTTGAGATTGTGCTGTGCAGCCTTTGGGTCTATTGGACGGGAAATTATTTACCAGAAATGTTTTCCCTGCCCTCGGAACGCAACACGCTCCCCTGCACTTTCCAGTTTTTATTACTTTTTTTTAAATCCCTGCTCTGTAAATTCATCAGAAAGAGTCGTGCTTATTCCCCCTTTATCAAAACTTTTGAGAGACCAGATGATGCTCCCCTCCTCCATCATAACGCCTCCCCAGTTTAGAAAGCACATTGGCTCCATGTGTAATATCTGGGTACAACAGGCCAGCTGTAGGTCTGAATCAATCACGGCTGCTGTGTTATAGGGGGAGTTCTGGAAATCACTTTCAACGCCAACCTGCTTCTTCTGATCCAACGCAGAGCTCAGAAAAGACAGAAAAACAGTTGTGTTGGCTTGAGACAATATGAGATGTGTATTTGAATGTAAGAAATGACGGAATACACATATTAATTGATAGACTTCATCATCTGAGTGTTTTCAGGCTCGCCTACTGTCAACTGAAATGTAAATTTACTTTATTTTTACATTTTATCTGCACAACTTCTCCAACCTTGCACTCCAGGGGCAGAAATTGTGTAAGATGTAATTCCACCTTTTCCACTGAGCAGGATTTTAATAGTGCAGCTGCTCCAGTGACCCCACGTCCTGCCGGCTATATTAAACTCATCACATTTTATGAGCTCATTATGTGTTTAGCATGTGAGATGTTAATCTGCGGAGTAATTGACGACCACAGCTGTCAGATAACAGCGCCACGAAAAAGCTCAAGTATTTCCCCATGAAGCCTCAAAGAATCCAACTTTTTAAATAAAGCATCGCCGCTACTTTTAAAACTGCACTTTAGCGTTGTCTCTGCTGGAAAACATCAATCACGTGCCTCGCTCTCATTCACGCACAATTACCACAACTCACATCCAAAATGTCCCATTTCAGCTTTGAAGCATCAATTATAATGTCTCATTGAAGAGGACGGACGGACTCGATCCTCAGAGAAAATATGAAATTGACTTCCTGCAGAAGTTAATTATGTCAGTTCTTTTATTTTTTTACATAAAATCACTGGTGAGGGCTGAATGTTCGGTGGGTAATGGGAAGGTACGAGTGCTGTCAGCTCAGGAGTGTGTGAGCAGCACGGGGGGGGGGAGTCTGTTTTAGTTGAGCCCCTTCTGGACTTTTAATGGACACAGTAGCATAATGTGGTTCTGCTGCCTGAGCGCCGCTAATAGACTGAGAAATGGAGGTGCCATGCTGTCTTGCCTATGGATGGAAATACTCTAACCTTTCTGTCAAGCGTAAAACCTCCACTCTGCTGCTTATGAAATAAACTGGTGACAGGTGATTATTTTTGCCACATGTGTGATGGATTTGGCTTAAAAAATGGAATTTTAGCGCTGTGTTATCACACAGTGTCCACCAAGGCCCAATGGTTCCTGTAAATCTGCCTCATTGTTCTCATCAAAAGCCAGAAATTATTTCATGAGAATTCCAAAAATGTATTCATCAATCTGGGAATGAAAAATAAAGTGATTTTGGCCAAATGGATGAAAAGCTCATCAAATAACCTTTTGGCGTTTTGAGAGTTGAGTAAATGCCTGAAGTGTTTGATCAAAACAAGTTTTGAGAGAACAAAATGAAATCCCTGCAGCTGAGAAGCCCAGAGTCTGCATCTGTACGCGGACATCATTATTACGGCCATGAACGGTCGGGCTGCGATTGATTCAAGACACACGTGAACTTGTGATTACCCAGTCTGGGAGTCCTCTCCGTCACACGGTATGTCACATTAGCATAACAAGCAGGAGAATCCTGGGCGGTAATCGTCTGTGTCCTGACCATTAGGGTGTAAAAATCTCCAGTATACACTTGCAGGACAGTTTAATATTCTCACATAAAAGAGTTTTAATACCTGTGCTTCAGTGGCTCAGTGTGAGTGTGTGAGCGGGAGGTGAGAGGTGTCGGCGGGTGGGGAGCTGTATGAGGCGGCGGATGGGAGAGCGGTTGAATCTCATTAGTGGCATTTTTATTTTTCATCATACTGCCATATTGAATTTTCTTGAAACGGTGTGTTTTATTGTCCTCTTCATCCTCTGGACAGATTGGTTGTTTCCAGGGGGCTGCTGATTTCATGTAGCGATAGCAGCACGACACTCTGTCATCATGTATGCTTCATGGGAGACAGGGGAGAACTGGGTTCATGGGTGGATGAGATTAGCAGGGAGGAATACGAGGGGAGGGATGGAGCATGGGACACTTCAGTGGGCTCTTTGGCTTTGAATCTGTTTGTTCTGCCCTTGACTCTTCACAGATCAATGTAAAGAAATGATTGTTTTTTCCTCCCCCTCCTGCCATGTTGTCTTTCTGAGGCCGATCTGCTATTCGTCAGGAGCTGATTGACGAATTCTTCAAATGGGGGGTGACAACAGAGGTGGCCCTGAAAGTGCGGATCGCCTCCAATGGTTCCTTCATTGAATGCTTTGATTTCCCAAGTGCCTGGAAAATGATGGTGCACAAGCCACACTCGGCTAAAACATCATCAGTCATAAGGGCCGCCGGTTCCTCAAGGCTCTGCTCCTGCTTGCTTATACATATGCATGTACACGGGCTCCTCATTGATCGCAGCTGGGAGGTCAGAGTGCACGTTCCAGAGCAGAAGCTGAACACACAGAGTCTTGTTTATCATGTCTTGTTTCAATAGGATGTCACAAGGTTCTGACCCGGGTCGCCCGACTCAAGGAACTACTTAAGGAAGTGTGCATTTCCGATTTTCTTTTCTGCTCTTTCACTGCTATGTGTGTAGTTCTGTAACACTGCTGTACATTCTGTTTACATTGACATTACATTTACTCAGAGGTAGTTTCATTTTGTTTGAATGTAAAAATAACTCAGCGCGGGGGGCCAGCACACTGTATGCAAATAAAAAAGAAAGTGTGTGACAGCTGTGTCAAAACGGCTCATGACAGCTATTTAAAGACACGTGAAGCTGTCATTTTGAATTCTCACGGAAGAATGTGGTCTGTAAAGTTTGAAATTCTGTGAACAATGTGTCTTTTAATAATGTGTTTTATTATGCAAACATAATCTGCGCCACTTTTTTATGAAGGAAAGTATTTCCAAACTCTGCCCCGCTCCTCAACTACATAAACGATCTGATGTGATGAGAAGAAAGTTTTATTATAGTTGTTTCCATTACTGGACACAGCGATGCGTTAAAACCCCACACGAGTGCCGGAATTTATGCATTTCTGAGTAAGATGAGAGAAAATAGTCAACAAATGTTGACTTTATTGAGTTAAAGTTATATATACTTGCACACGATTATCATTTGCTGTTTAATATTAAAGCATTAGGTCGCTTGGTGAGTTCTGCAATAGGACTCGCTGAAAACTACAAAATCTTTCTTTTTTACGTCGGAACTTAAACGCAACATGTAGCTAATATCCGGATTCGGCATCGGAAACAGTGCTGTCTGGTAAAAAGGCGGATCCCTCACGCCACTCCACTCTTCACAAATTCTCTATAGCCGTTTTTTATCACCGACGGCTCCCAACTAGTCGCTAGGTGAGGTTTTAAAGCATTAAAACGACGCTAAGTTCATTTATTCCTGTCCAACGACAGACGACAGCTTCAGCTCCGGCTAGCTAACTTTTAGCATTAGCATCTAAGTTGATAACTGCGCTCCAGCAGCAGCAGCAGCAGCAGCAGCAGCACAGGGAAGAAGAGGCAGCACCGGAACAAACACAACAAGATGGATGACAAAGAGCTGTCCTGGGCACTGAAGACTGGAGACCTGGACGATGTCAAAGACAACCTGAAGACGGTAGGACGGGGTAACATTTGACGGGTTATCCGGCGAGTTTTTGCGATTCTTATTGCTGAGGTGCTAGGCTACTAGCTAGCTATGTACGGTCAATGGGGTTGGGTGGTTTATTGCTAATGAGTTCCAACGCCGTATTAATCATTAACGCTAATCCTGGTTTGTTACCTGGGCATGAAACCGCTTTGGTGCAGCACGTTTTATTTGGACCCCGCAAAAAAAGCCTGTAACACTCGTTAGCATAGTTAGCAACGTGCTGTGCTAGCTACCACTGTAGAGAACAGGTGTGGCTAACCTGCTCAGCTCCAGTATTTATATTAATCAGTCATTAGCCTTGTGCTGTTAACGTGATGGTTTGGGCCATGAAACCCGGCTAGCACCACCCCTCCCCGGAGCTATCAACCTGTTGGTAAGCTAGCTAACAATAGCGCCAAGTGGCCAAGTGTTGGCGACAATAGACCTGAACAATACTTGTTATTGGACATTGTGTTTGTTATTATTAGCAGGGTGCAGTTCGGATGCTAACGCATGGATCAATGGGCGTTGCTAATTTGCTAGCGAGCTAACCGACGACTCGGGCCCGGGCAGTGTGGAGCTAGCGCTGGTGGGCGGGGGTCCTCAGCCGGTAGAAGGAGAGCCGGCTACCTCCATGCTAGCTTCATAACCTGTTGATGTACAGGCCTGTCTGGTCCGTGTGTTTCACCACCAAGGTTCAAATGCTCTCTGTTTAAAAACTGAAGCATGTCTCCCTGTCGCTACAGCAGGAGGCCACATTACCACACCTCCATTAAATCACTCAACTCGTGAGGGACTGCTCTGTGTGGATGTCCTGTTAGCCCCCGTGTAAACTGCCTGGATAATGTTAGAGAGAAGATCTGTGTCACAATCATACATACTTTCCATAGCACAACGTATACATCATGTGTAGGGCTCTGCCCAGGAGACATGCCATACCTGCATGTTCCTGACGTTTTCCTGTTGACCTAGAAAATCTGCTGCTGTTTTGTTAATGTGGACGGCAAAGTGGAAATGGAAATCTTCAGATCCTATGGAAAAGCTCTTGTTATTTTATTGCCATTGATATTGCCATAAACAATCAAAGGTCCACGTTCAAAAGTTTTTGTTTTTTTCACCACAACCACCAGGTAATCAAGTCATGATTACAGTGGCTGGCTTGCTGCATTTTATATTCTACCATCATCTTGGAAAAAACTTCCCAATCACCAGGAGTGTTTTCTTATTTCTGACAGTTTTATTATATCTCGTATCCATTTCATTATCCAGAAGAAATATCCCTGTCTATAAACAACTGCAGCTTTTCGTCCCTGTTCTGTTGTGGAAATGAAACTATTTCGATTTTATCAGCCATCGGAATTGGAGCCGTTGCAGGTAATATTTCAACCCTATTAGAGGGAGGCTGAGGTTCAATATCCATCACTGCTAATGGATTCAGTGGAAATGGGTGTATAATGAATTGTCTTCAGTGTGTTGTACTTGACCTTCAGTGGATTTAGTGATGAAGGTGAGTGAGTGGCAATCAGTCAGGTGCTGGAGCAGATTCTGTGTGTGCATGGTCTTCACAGCCATGTGATCATCGGGAAAGAGAAATAAGACCCAGGGGAGAAAAAAAACATGTCATAAAGTATTTCTCATTGAATCTTAGTAAGATTTCATCTGGGCAGAACATGGATTATTGATTAAGATGAGTGCACTGTCAGAATGTGTCAAAACAAATTGAACATCATTAAAAATACTAACAGGATGAATGGAAGTTAATATTTCTGTCAACTTAACACTTTAATTCAAAGCATCTGTCTTTCGTGTTACATGAAAAGTCCCTGAAATTCCAATTAATATATATGGACATAAAGCCAGACTCTAATTAAAGAGGTTCCACACGCACTGTTTCTGGGCAGCACTCTGCTGCAGTGATTTTCCTCTCTGTCGAATCCCAATTAAGTTTTTCTTTTCTGTTACATGCTCCTGGGGTACAAAGACATGGCTTCAGTATCAGCTGGGATGGGCCACAACCGAGTCACAGATGCTTTTCCTGCCACCACATGTCAAATGGAATTCAGAGTTAACTTTATACACTGGCAGTTAAATTCAGACATTTGTAGAACCTGATGGTAATGTTCAAACTCAGACCGGGAAAGGAGCAAAGGAACAGAATCAGATGATAACCAGAAATCCAGATCATGTGCAACGACATATCAGTAGCATATTAGACTTGATAATAAAACAATGATGGATGCATCAAAGAAGTGCTTTTTTACTGTTATTACAAGTGAAACAATGATTAAGTTCCCCCTCTTCTATTATATTAACACTCTACATACTCACATTTACCATTGCCTCTTCCTTCCTTCCATTGGTATCTCAGCTTTATTTGATTTGCTCTCAGTTGCCCCTGGGGAACCAGATATCTGGGTAGCTCCCCAGCTGACTTGTTGTATTATGAGGGTCTTGTGTAACAAGATATACCTGCATCTCCCTCAGACTTTCAGCAAATTCTTCTCCTATATTTTCTTACCTCAGCCAAATAGATCAGATACCCCCCCCCTCCCTTTTCTCCATTTTCATGCACAGTCTTGAGAAAAGTGTGAGTTCACAGCCGCCTCTGTGATTGATGTGTCTTCCATTAGGTATTGTCAGTGGAGTGCTGCCGAGTACACACTCTGCCCTGTGTGCGGTTAGTGTGGCAAGGGAATTAAAAAAGAGGTGGCGTTGAGTGTGTCTGTGTTTTTCTCCTGGCTTCGATTTTGACAGTCTGACATCTAACAACGGCAGCATAGCGACGCGAAGGGGAGAGGATGGTGTGCATGTAATTGTTTGACACTAAATTTCAGTGGGAGCTTGTATCAACAGCGACTGTTCCTGTTCCAGGTGAAAGGGAGACCTCCCACCCCCTTCAGTGCATATTGTTATGCACAGTGTTGGTTACGTACAGCCCTGTCAGTGTGTTGTTTATCTCTCTCTCTCTCTCCAGTCTGAAGATGTCAACCGGACCATGGAGGGTGGGAGGAAGCCTCTGCACTATGCTGTTGACTTTGGTCAGACACAAGTTGCGGAGTACCTCATTTCTACAGGAGCAGATATCAACGTAAGCCTAAGAACATATCACATCATCGGTTTTGCATTAATTTGCCTGCTGTCCAGGGCTGCAGTGAAACTGCTTGATTCCATGTGAGCTTTATCAGGCTGACTGTTGAAATAAATTGTCCCCCCCAAAAAGCCCAGAAGTGTGTATTACTATAGTATTAAATGTGTCCCTCTCCATCTACAGGCCACTGACAAACATGGGTTAACTCCACTGATCTCTGCTTGCTCTGAGGGTCACATCTCCTGTGTCAAGCTCCTGCTAGAAAAGGTTGGTATTCTACTTTGAGAATGTATGCATATTGAAGTGCCCTTCACCTGACAGTGCTTGGTGAAGTGTCAGAGGCTCCATGGGTGCTGATGAGGTAACTCAGTGGACAAAAGGCCCTTTAACACAGTCCCGTAGCGGCTTTGCTGGAATTTTCACTGAGCGTCAAACAGGTTTGCTGCTGGTCAGTTGTTTTGTGCTGTGTTTTTAAGCAGCTCCATGTAAGTGTTCGCCCCATCACCTCATACACATGCATTTAAATGATGCATCTAATCAACAGTGATTGTGGAATTGTTTCTCTGTCGCCAGTGGAATTCATGCACGGGCGATCAACATTGCACAAGCCTCTTGTCTTTCAGCACCTCAGAAGAATTACACAGGTGTGCCCGGACAGCTGACCTGTAGCTTATCTCAGGCTTGTTTGCATGGCTGTACTGTTCCAGCGACAAAGAGCGTGACAACCTGAACTTGCCATTAGTTCTTTTTGAATGGTAGTGGTGCAGATCTATCAAGAGTTTACAACCTAAAGCACAGCATGATGTCATGTAGTTGGCCTGTGTGCTTTAAAGTCAGAGTCATGCGTATGGGGAAGATGCATATAAATACATAGGCAGCTGTTTGTTCCCAGCCAGGCTAAACTAGGCAGTGTAGATGAATGGCCCTCTGCAGAGCTGTTAAGTAGTAGCATCATGTTGCTAAGTAAAGTGAAGAGGGGCAGAGACATTCACCAGCTCATTCGCAGTTTTTGGTGCACATTATAAAACTGCAATGCTCTATTCAGGAAGCTTTTGAATCACTTTAAAAGCAAATGTTCAAAGAGAGGAATTAGTGAAATGTGTGAAGGAGTAGTTCTCCCCCGCTTACTTATTCCTGTGAGCATCTGCTGCAGTAATCCTCACTTTTCATAAACACAGCCGTGGCACGGACTGGCCAGCAGCTGGACTGCAGCTGGCTACTTCAGTCTGCTGGCCATCAGCTCTGTTGGCTCAGGGAGAAACTGAAGAAAGCAGCCAATGCCAACAGAGGGAGGATAAAAGTTAACATTGAAAACATTTTGTGGTTTGTTGTTCAGTTGATCTTTTCGTTGTTAGCGTCAGCAAGTGGACCAGAGAGGTGTGAGTTGGTGCAAGCTGCAGCAGGAAGTCACCAGCTTGTGAATGAATCCGCACATTGAGGCTGACAGTTGTCAGATGGCCGTTAACAGGAAGCCTCAAGTTCACCATGAACACTTCAGGTGATTCTCTCTGTTAAAACCACCATGCATATAAAGGGTAAACTACTTCTATGTCCCTCAGTCTATACTGTCCAATGCAGTCTAGTATGTGAACTATATTTTCCTCTATTCAGAAAAAAAACCCTCAATTGCTATAAATTGAAAAATGAAAGGTTTCTGGGGCAGAACCAGAACTCTGAAATAAAGAGACTCTATTATTGATTTTCTTCTTTCTTTTCTGCTGGAGTCACGTGCGCAGTCGCAGGACATTGTCTCGAAAACCAGAAGCTCATCTAAACCTGAAATAGGCAGCTATGTAAGAATAGTCCCTGCACTGGAAATGCAATGGCTTTTTAAAAAAAACATGGGTATCATCTGACAGGGGACAGGCAGCCATAGCTCATCTGAACAGGGATTATGGTGGGATGAGAACTTGTGAAGTAAGGCATAGGTTTGCTCCTCTCATGGCTCTGAACTCATCTCCACTAAGTACCAGCAAGGATTAACACCCAGATGCAGCCAAAAGGTCATCAGCCCCCACAGAACAAAACCTCAATACATATACCCCTGACAGCTCATGACATTAGATGAATAGATTGTCCCAGAGCTGCCTATCCACTCTGTCTGGCAGCACCCAATGGATAAGAGGAGCCCACTGAGATCACTGATTTGTTGCTATTGTACTGTCCAACATTCTTGTGCTGGCAGCAAAAATGGCTCGGCTCCCTGTTGCATCATGGGAGCTGCCCCCTGCATCCCCACTGCATGCTATGCTGTTTTGGTCAATAAATTATTAAAAGCCCCTTAACCCCAATAGGCGACCTAACCGCAAGATCCTGGCCGAGAGTGCTGACTCCAGGCTGTGGAGGCCAGCCAGTTCATTTAAAGTCAACAATGAAAGGCCACCAATGCATACACACATGAATACAAACACCACCTCTATGAGGAACCGGCCCACAGAGACACAAAGAAGTCATAAAGCATCGTTTGTCCAGTTAGTTCCTTTTCGTTTTGCTGTTATGGCTCAGACTTCATTTTATTTGGGATGGCTAATGCTCCCCGAGTGATTAAGATCAGGAAGTGAATCTATAAACCAGTGGAGCACTCGTAGATCACGTGCCCTTGTCCAACGCCAACGCTCCATCCTGTCATGCTACAAAGAAAGAATGAAGTTCACATTTAAATCTGAGATCTGTTCATTTATTCATATCTGCTCAAAATGCAGTGAGTCATGTCCCACCCCTCCACAGAACCTCATGGAGGTGGGTTCAGTCCTATTGGGTAAGGTAAAAATTCGCCAACCTTACATGAAGTAAATCAGTCATTCAGTCAATTGATCAACTCGGCAGTGTTATGTTCAACTGGTGAACCCATTAACAGGTCAGCCTCATCCAGAGCTGACGCTCCATTACTGCCTGGTTTTACAATATCTGCCCTTCTGCGGGTCAGTAGTTTGATTTCTGCGAGCAGGTCAATAGTCTGATGCATTGCATTTGAAAAAGGCTTCAAGCAATGTTTGGCCCAATATTTCTACAGAGGTGTGTGGGAGACCTTTCAGTTCCATTCAGCAGTGGCTTAATGAAAACTTAATGGACACTTGGCAGGTCAGCGGCATTACATTACTGACCCAGTGCTTCTTTCTATGGCTCCATCATCCAGATCCAAGATGATGATGCACAGAGTTTGGCTGGAGACGCCCTGAGAGTCTATTCTTACTCATTAGGCTCCTCTCTGACTGTGTAATGTTTGGACAGTGAGGTGTTCATAAGAGGTCATTATTCAAGTTGGGGGAAAGCTCATTACTGTAAGTGGTGTCAGGAGGACGCCACTGAGCTGCGTGGCCATTGGGGGATATCATGGTGAATTCTGAGAGGCAGTAACAGGGAGGAGGGAGATTTAGAGCTATTATTGTAACTCCACCATACATTCCCACAGGGAGAATCAATCTGTTGCAGACACCCTGCAATAGTTTTCAGGGCAACATCAGTGTGAGGCAACCAATAGGGAATGGTCATTATCATTCTGTTTCAGCTCACAGACGGTTGTATACCCAGGGTCTATAATTGAGTATAGTGATGGTGAGAAGGGCCCTGGGTCAATGTGTGATGCTGTTTTCTGCCACCCAGCAGAGGCTGGTAGAATGGGATAGTAGGTTGAACTAGCTCCTAATGACTCCCCCAGAGCTGGAGGGGGGGGGGGGGGGGGGGGGGGCCCCCCCCGGGGGGGGGGGGGGGGGGGGGGCTGCCTCCCCCTCCCTCCCCCAGTACAGACACACTGATACCTGGTCCCTGACATGGATGAGTGTCAGGGTGTGAGTGTGTGTGTGTTTCTGGTCAGCAGTGAGACTGCTCCTATCAGAGAAACAGTATCTTCACATATGTCCAGGTTTTCCCACAGGAACTCGTCCTATATCTGACAAATTACCCTGCAGGACTCCTCTGAGTATTTATACTCACATCTAAGGGAGGAGGATCTGCCCCCCCCCCCCCCACCCTTTAACAGATAGGCAGTGCAGATGATGGATGGATGATGGCTTATTTTTTGAAACGAAAAACTAATTAGTGAGCCTTCACAAATGACTAATGAAAGCTCTCAGCAGTTTGAGACAAGTCCACTGAATACTTGATGTATTATTATAGGGCAGAAGATTAACAGATTATGCAGAGGGAATCTCAAAACTCTCAAATCATAATCAACTCTGAGCACAAGTGTTTTCCTTTTGAAATAAACAAAATGCACGTATGATTCATTTTTCTATCACAGAAACTTGAAATGCTGCACAGCCGAGCTCTAATCAGACTCCAGTGTTACTGCTGCAGGCTTCATTCAACATGTGAAGCAACTTAAACATATTTGACTGTGCTTTGCGTCTGTCCGCTCAGCCCTGGTAAATCCCTGTGTCGGGATGTGCTCTGTCGCCCCTGTGCCATGAAATCTGCACGTACACGACCATCTTCACACTTGGAGGCGCTCGAACTGGGTCACATTGTGTTTTTTCTCCACGCAACAATAGCCCCTCTCTGTCTTGACTGTGTAAGCCCTCTGCTAAGAGGCTGAAGTTGGCAGGCCAGACAAAGAGACGTTTCTCAGCACCGTGCCCCTCCACTCCTCTGCTGCCCATTAAATCTGTTGTCACTACATGTGCATTCCACACGTTGCCCGTCTCATCGCTCTCTCTTTTTATACAGTTGTCTTTGTCCTGAGTAATCCCAATGATTGTGCCCACTCCCTTCTCTTTCTCATTCGCTGTGTTATCCCTCACAGCTCAAATGGATTTGTCTCTGCTGCTTCTTCTTCTTCTTTTTTTTTTTTGCACGTGTTCTTCAGATAAAGAGAAGCAGTCAGGCAGGTGCTTAGCGACTGAACTGTAGGAAAAATAACTTGACTCTAATTGATTCAGTTCCTCACCGGAGGTCAGCTGTTCAACAAGAAGGATCGGCCACTTCAAGAGAAATATTTGCCGAGTAAGAAAATCAACCTGTGAGGACCCGAGGTGAAACCCACTAGGGCTGGCTCCTCTTCCACTAACTTGTTTAACCCACTAGATCACTGGTCAGCAGCTTATGTAACGATAGGAATTTTGTAAAAGTGTTGTGTCTCCTGAATATTAGGCTTTGCCCGGTTCACAAGGAGTTCTGCCTCTCACTTTAACCCCTGACCAGATGTGAGATGTGTCTCAGACGCAGCTGCTCAGCATGTTTAATATTCCTGTCCTCTCTCCACCACAGGGGGCTGACAAAGACTACAAAGGCCCGGGGGAAAAATGTGCCTTTGAATTTGCAGAGAACGACAAAATCAAGGCCCTGTTCAAGTGAGTGCCCGTAGTGTGGGAGGTGGCTGGACAGGTGGGTGGACGGACAGACAGATGGACGCAGTGGTCCCCTGATAGAAGACGGACGCATCACTTTCACCCTCACCAACCTCTGTCTCCACACTGTCTGTTTGTTGGAGGGTCATTTTCTGTCTGGTGGCTTTCCTTCCCTTTTTTTAAAACCAATTCTTTTCCCTGAGTTCTTTTGGGATAGGACGTTCTCTTCCTTTGGCCTCTTGTTTGTAGTCATTTAACACAACGTCTCTCTTAGGGACCAGTCACTGGGGGAGCACTCTCACACCCACATCCTAAAACACTGCTGACTACATATGAAACGCAAAGCTTAGCACTTAAATCACTTGTTTGCAGTAATCTCATGGTAGCAAAGAAACAAACGTTAATATTACTACAACTTCACTCTGAGGAATTCAACTCATAAACAGTAATTGCACTGTACTGTAGTGGATATATTAAAAAGAAAGATTTTGAAGTTAAATGATCTTAACCTTTCATTGCGTGGCCTCTTCCTCCACGTCGATTGCCCTTTACTTTGGGCCAGAGAGGTCCAGAGGCCAGGTTCTAGTTTTCTACTCGGCCCAGCATCACTTGCATATCAAAGGGTGTTTTCTGACCGATGCGAAGTTGGCAGTGCTTTAAACACATTCTGTATTATTTGACCAATCACCATGCTGGCTAACTAGAGAGACTTGAATGTTGCATTTCTGTTACTGAATCCTTTTTGAAGCGAACTTAACGCCACTTAATAGGACGGGCACTTTTAAAGAATGATCTTGCCGCCCCCTGGAGTGAGATTTCAGATTCTTCTCTTTCATTACTGCTTCTCTGTGTGTTTTGTAATTGACGGGCTCAAAGGGGCTCTGAACCGATGGATCAACGGGGAGTGGGGGCTGTTTGTGTTCCCCTTGCCTTGGATTTGGTTAACCCCCCCCCCTGCCTGAATGGCTGCATGTCAAACTGCCTCTTGCTTTTACGCTACGAAACGCTCGCTATCCCTTCTTGTTTGCTTCTAAATGAATTACTACAATGTAATTGAGGAAGAAAAAAAAAAGACGCTCTTGCTGACTTTGTTGTGACAAAAAGTCTGTAAAAATAGAAATAAAAATATCTCTAAAACTGAACCCGAATCAGAGCTCTGCTTCAGATGTGTTACTGGTCATCTGGTTAGCATGTGGCTAGGTGTTAGTAACCTGAGGAGTGAGTTTGGGATATTCGGTCTGTTTTCAGAAAGCTGGTCATCATTTTGAGGTTGTTGAGATGTTGTTTTGTGTTCATGCATTGTGCTTCCACACAGGCTGTACCATCGTACCAGAAAAATACCCGACGTCACTCTGAGGGACGTCATGCTGTTTGACAAGTTTTACTTTGGGTGCGCTCGTAGCCTGGGGCGGTCTAATCAGTATTTGTGAACTAAAGCAAACTCCATCCCAAACAAACCAAAAACAGCACTAATCTTTGTTGTCGTACTTATCCTCTGCCTCGAGCTGCTTTATTCTGAATCACAGACTGACTTTGACTTCCACTGGAGTGGTCTGCATTTAAATCGGTTCCATTTCCTAATAGAGCAGTCAGTTCCAATGCAGGAAACGCGACATTATCCACAGGAAATTACAGAAATCATTCCGAGCGCTGTCACAGTCGCTTACATCAGTTCGTTTGGCTTTAACGCCACATGAGGTCGAACATCAGAAAGTCATTCAAATCACACTTAAAGCAGCTTCTTGTAAACACTTGTATTAGCCGCCTGTTGCCCGCTGTATTCTCCTGCCCCCGCTGCACGAGGTATCTTAAGTTTACTGCCTAAAACATTCTTGCACATCACACCACACATTTCTCTGCAATTCACTCTCTTGCGGTGTTTGGACAAACCTTTGGGACCTTCACCAGAATTGGAGCTGAGCCTGCGTGAGGTTCGGACGCTGTGGGTGCTCGCGAACACGCACGCCGGCTCGTCCACGCGACGCGCGTTGGCAGTGATGGACCTGCCAAAAGTCTACGGGGGTGGAGACGAGTGGGAGAAGTCACTGGAGGTGGTGAGGAGTTGCGTCAGGCGCTGCCAAATGAGCACATCCAGACGGAGGCTCAACCAGGGGAAGGTCCGTGCACGTCTCGGTGAAGCTAATCACACAGACACATGCTTCTCCAGGCCACTCGCCATGTTTGTATCCGCAACGCCTGAGTGCAAAGACAAATCAATTATTTCAGCGTGGGCAAGCACCAAGATAAAATGACAGGCTCGTCTCCCTGCGTCCTCGTTTTAAAGGGGCTGACAGTGACATTCTTCTAATATGAAAAAGAAAAGCATTTCCCCCCTTTTTGTCTCTGTTGAGCCAGCGAATGATGTTGGTGTCTGCGGAGGGAAGCCTGTGATTCAGGCTCATGATAAATGTGAAATGATTCTGCCGTGCATTTTCATTAAGCCCCCGAATTGCTTTTCCTCAGGCTGTCCACCCGTCCCTGGGTAATTCCTGTGCCTGCAAGAGGAGGCTCTAATCCTGCTCAGATCATTAGTTCAGAGTCATGTTTACGTTCCGTGGCGTTCCCAGAACCTGTTGTTTTAAATGAATTCATGAAATTGTAGGGATGGAATTCCAGAATCCGAGGAGAAAGGATTCACACTTGAACTCTGCTCCCACCTGCTGTTCTCCCAGGAACACTGCGGGGAACCGATCTGCATCCGAGGAGTCTCTCCCACAAACTATTACTGCGACTGTGGATATTTACCAAACAACGCTGCTCGTCAGGAAATAATCCACGGCCTAAACGAAGAACTGTCCCCGGATAGAAACGCGTACTGGACTCTCCCCTTACGTCTGTTCAGGATTAGAACCTCAGTGAGTGGCTGTCAGCACGCTAATCATCCCATGCAGATAATTAGCGCACACACACACACACACACACACACAATGCACAGTTGCTACAGAGACGTTGTGCCAAACTACCGGTGATCAACCGGCTCAAAATGGTGGTTAATGAAGTAGCAAATCCAAATCATTAGCATAATTAATGTGAACAACTGATTGCCTTTTGCCCCCCCCCCCCCTCCAATCTATTATTGACTCCCTGTGTCATGCATTAGTTGAGCTTATGACTGAGTTTTCGGCAAATCTATAACTTATTTCCGTAGTCGTGGTTCAGCGGGCTCGTGACCTGGAGTCAGCCGACCGTGAAAAACCAGCCATTCCATCAAAGGGACTGGGACTAATAGAAAAGTCCTCTTTGCTGTGAAGGTCATGTTGTGTGTTTAATATTCACTATAATGAATATCAACAAGCAAGGGTCGTCGATACACTGAAGGTTCTTAATGGTCCACACGGCCAGGCCCAGGCTGTACACCTGCGTGGTTGTGTGTCTAATCGTGGAGTTTAAGCGCGCAGCAGCTCTTTCCCTGGGTGCACAGGATCGCAGTGGGGATTTTATGGCCGGACTTTAACTGTGTTTGGAAACAGCACCTGTCATGGCTGGGAGACAGGCGGAGCATAAACCAAGTGAGGTTTAGCCTGTGGTTGTTTGAACAGCTCCCGCGTCCTGTTCGCTTCAAGTTGAGCTTTTTATCGAGCAGCAACCTCAACACACTTATACAGACGTGGGGTTTGTTAGAGGTGCGTCGTCTTCAGAAGCGTTCTAAACACAAGCTGCCGTCAGATGCTTGGTGCACCTGAGGGCTGAATGTGCTCGCTCTCTCTCTCTCTCTCCATTCTCCTGGAGAGTTTTCTGGCCCGTTGTTAAAACTTTGGGAGACGTCGATGACATGTCTAGATCAACTTTTCCTCTTTCTCTGTATTATTAAAGTCTTTAGAAGCGCGATAGAGGAGGTCCACGTCTCAAGAATAGCTCTCCCATTTTATATTTCCATCGCCGGCTCCTACAGCTGTCACAGAAATGATCTCTCTCTCTCTCTCTCCTCGCCCAGCTCCACCTCTGCACCTCAGGAAAACACGCTGGGCTGGAGACGGACATCATCACCGCTGAGACACTTGTGCAGTGACCTGCTCACGGACACGTGTGTAAGCGTGAATCCCTCACGGGTTATTTACTTATCAGCCGCTCTTTGTTTGTGCTCGGCCCGTGTGCGATGAGCCCCGTCCAAATCCCTCCAGATGCCCCCGACTAAATGTTCTCAGCCCGATGGCCGTTTGCAGAGAAATCAATGAGGCCGCAACTCTATTTGGAACATTTTTAATTGGAAATAAAACAGGCTATGCCAGAGCTGTGATGTTTCATATAGTTCTATTCATGTGGGAAGAACCCGAGTGTTCTAGAGTGAACTAGAATCTTAAAATAAGGACAACTTCCTGTGGAGACGTGTTATCGTGTGAGGGCGGAATATCGTGTCTGAAATGCATCGACCCTCCCGCTGCTGCCGGCGCTCGGTCATTTCGCTTCATTTGCTGTCTTTAACGGTTGCCCACTGGCCACTCCAGGGGTCCGCCGGGACGCTGGGTTCAGTCAGAATCCTTCTAATGTTCGTTTCACGTGCATCAGGTGGACGACAGTGCGAGATCTTTGCTTTTGCTGTTGATAAATCCGTCGTCTCGAGGCTCTGTTTGTCTGCGGCAGAGGGGACGGGGACAGGGACGGGGGGGACTCATCATACAAGAAGCACTTGAGGCAAACACTGAGTCTATTACGACGGGGCTGATGTCTCCACTTATGTCGTCCCCTTTGACTAATGTCGGCATCTGCCACGCCGCCGTGCGCTGCCATCATCCTTCTTCTCGCCGCTCGGTGACGGTATGTCTCCGTCCTCCCGCCTGTGTCTTTTTGGAGACGGCGAAGACGCTCGTCCCTGTTTCATTAACACGCAGAATCCTCTCGGGGGGAGTCTCTGATGTCTGCGTTGTCGGTGCAGAATAAAGGAGACACTCGTAGCAGATGAAGAGGGGGAGCTCTTGAGGACATGCACTGACGTGATGGAGAGAATTTCTGAGGAGCTTAATCATCAAGGAGCGTTGTTTCCTCAGTGGCGGAGCGCTGCCTCATTAAGAGCAGCAGAGTAAGCACATTAATGTCCTTTATCCCGCCGCCCGGCAGCACGCTCCTCTAATGGCAGCCCAAGAAACACAATAAAGGAAGAATGGATTCTTACCATGTATCCAGGAGCTTTCTGTTTCCCCCGGGGCCGAGAGAAAAGCCCCTGATCGGCGGTCACGTACAGAGTGCGGCGCTCTGAGACGGCGGTGAATCCTCCCGGCGGCCTCGGACAGGCGCTACGTCAGGGCATCGATCAAGACATTAAAGAGTCTGTGGAGAGTAGTTGATCACGGTTATTCTGTTAATAAAGTGCGTTAGTTTTATTAGAGCGAGGCCAGGAGCTGTGAGCAGGAGAGGCCGACACATGTTGCATCATGGGACGTGGCTACTCTACGCGTCTCAAGCTCTTTGCATCTCCTCCTTTGCTAACGCCGAACAGGAAGTCAGATGAGCTGTAGCGAGGGCCGAGCCCCGACGGACCGATCACGTCACGAGACGCGCAGCGATTGGAGGAGTGAGTCACTTCCAGCCGGCGGCCATTAGATCTGTGAAGACGGTGGCGAGGATTCGGGAATCAGAGAGATTCATGGACACCGAGGCCCCCCGGGGGACTTCCTCTCTTCTCCTCTCTCTTCCTGTCAGACCCGTCGCAGCCAATTATAGGAGTTTTTTCAAATTATCCGTGAACCCTAAACACGCCTGTGTGCTGTCAGGTTGCCGGCACACGTTGAACCCTTCAGCCTCTCACGGGGCCTGATTATGCTTGTTTACATCGCTCGCCATTTTCTTTCTCTTTCCCACGGGCTGAACAACACGGGGCAGGGTAACAAAGCAGCGGGCGTTTTCCCTTTGTCGTCCTCTGCCGGCTCGCAGCGTCACTCAGCCGGAGTGTTCGGAGGAGAATAGATGATGTGCACTCCATTAACCTCTTCAGTACCTCGGCTATTTCTGCCCAACACGTCATGAATAGCAATGCCCCGTCCTGCTCTGGAAGGATGCAGAGGAACCAGCTGGAGACGCGCAGGCCTGGTTTCATGTCACGGAGACAGCTTGTCTTCGGGCTGAGAATGAAATGTTTTGCTTGGCAGTTAAAGTCAATTCAGCCGTTTCAAGGCACATCTGCTGCACACGGAGCCGCCGCTTCGGAGACCTGCCAAAAGAACAAATGTATTTTTGGGCGTTTTGATGGAAATATTCCTTCCCTTTGTTTCTGGGGTCTGAAACCACCGTGCGTTTCATTTTTGAGGAGAATAGTTTTGCTCTTGTTACGAGTGTTTATTAGCCAAAGGCTCGTGACTTTCAAAACTACGAATCACTTTTTAATGAATCGTATGCAAATGAGAAGCGCGTTCTCTTTCAACACGACCGGGACACAACTTCATGGGACTTTGTCCCAAGAAGCCATCGGCGCCTCAGAGCCCGGGCAGAGACAGGGGGGCGTCACCTGCATCAAAGCTGTCCTTGCCGTCGCGGCGACGTCACGCACCTGGCTCCGCCCATGCCACAGCGTGGAAGCGTGACGCAGTGTCTCAGGGCTCCACTCACTGCGCAGCACATCCTCCAGAGGACTGGGTGTGCTGCTAAAAATAGCCGTGTTGTGTTGGGCGCCGTCAGCGGGGGCTGGATGGACTCAGTGCTGACACCTTCTCATAACGAGCGCCAACCGGGCCCCTCCATCTGGCTATATTTGGAACGTTGATGTTCCCCGTGACGCGTCCCAATTCCATGGTAATTGGATAAATGTGCGACGATCGAGAAAAAAAGAAAACACAGGAAGTGATGCAACACGTGCTCATCGCACCCGTTTTAATGCTATTTCTGGAGTCTTTTATTCTTTAGACGTTCATCACCCTCATGCAGATGCGAGAGGCTCTCATCACGTCGCCGCTGCACTGCATTGTGGGAGATCGCTCCACGACACAATCAGAAATCACGCGTTGTCGGAGCGCACGCTGCTTCTCTGATTGTGCGTCATTTTGTGGAAGCACGTGAGCGAGCCGGGCTTTGTTGTGAAATGGGACAGAGACCTTACGAACGAGGACAGGACGGGAAAGTGGCGCCCCATTGTTGCGTGCTGCAGGTGGGCGTGTCCACCTCTGTCATCACCGCTCCGGCTCGTGCACAAACAGGCGGTGCTGGCACCTCCACGCAGCCCAGGACGAACGGGATGGAGCGTCTTACTTTTCATTTGAGGAGTGGGTGGCTGAAAGATGAGAGAAGAAATTTCACGTCCCCTCTCCTCGCTTCAGAGGCCAGAGCAGCTCAGATGAGATAACACAAGAAAAGATGGCAGCAGCAGCAGCAGGAGGAGGAGGAGGAGGAGGAGGAGGAGGAGGAGGTGCCGGTTTAAAAATAGAAGTTAACATCACCAAATGGAGCGATGCAGCATCCCCAGAGAGGAGCACCGATTGTAGAACATCCCATAATGTGTGATCCTCTCGTGTTGTCATTTCCTCCTCAGCCGTTATCTTCATTTCTCGATCAACACGTCGCTAGTTCACCCTGCTATCGATCATTAGCTTTAAATTACTTTCACTCTTCAGACGTGATCGTTTTGCTCTGGATGAATAGAACGGCTCTAGCATTAAAACTTCCTTTATTATTTGTCACATCCTGAAGGTGTGGACGAGGCGTCTCCATGTGGACAGTGTGTGTCTGGGGACCAGGGGGACCTGGATGGACCCTGGATGAAGTGTCCCAACCGGTCCTGGTCGGGCCTCAGAGACAAAGACCGTTGGTGTTGAGTTTGAAAGAGTTTGGACGCTCGCAGGACAACAGCACTGGGACGATGAACATTTAGTTTGGGACGCCTCGCTGCCTCCGTTTGCATTTCATGAGCTGCTCTGCAGCCCAAACTGCTGTTTTTGGCTTTTTCATAATTAAACAAATATCATCTCTGTTTCAGAAACTGCCAATAAACAAATTCACTCTCTAATGAAAAAGCTATTACGTTCCTCGCCGCCGCTCCGCCAGTCCACGCTCAAGGGGCTGAAATATTTAATTTCTGTTGTTTCTGCCCCAGGTCCTGAAGTATATGAACACAGGAGTTGGGTGGTGCTGGAGCTTTCCACTGAGCGGTGTCTCGTTGAGGCCGTTTGTTGGCTCAATTATCTGCGATCAAGCTGTAGCCGGATCCTGTTTGAACGTGTGAGCGTGTCCTGTTTGTCTACCAAGCTGTTCAGACAGGAGGCGGCAATTCGTCTTCATTAAAAAGTGGAACTATAGTACGTTTGACCAGGGCGAGGACGTCTCACAGAGCAGCGCCCCCTACTGTCCACGGTCCTCGGGACTAGTTCCCGGCAGGTCCCCTCAGCTCCAGCTCCCTGAGGACGTCCCCCTACCCATCGAGCTCCCGTCTCCTCCCTGCCGCGCTCCCGCTGCTCGAGTCCTCGCTGTCACCCGTCGCCGGCTTTTAATTGCACAAGGCTTCTGCTGGTAATTATGTTGTCGAAGGCAGAAGAGTCGAGAGTGCAAATAATGTCAGCGGTACAGCGTCTGGCTGCCCGCTCGCTCTCGCTCTCAGATTCCTCTTGATCCCGGGGAAGACATCCCTGCGAGAGGAGAAAATGAGCAGCCCAGGAAGCAATTGAGCAGACAAAGGACTTTGTCACATCCTTTACAATCAGGAAACTGGAAAATAAGGAGACTGTATTTTCCTCCGTGCCAGAAATAGAGCTCCACAAAGAGAGGCGTCGTTTTATAAAGTAAAAGGTTTGTGTCATTTTGATTACAGAGGAGCTACTTTGAGTTTAATTACACACAGTATTTTGTTTGTCTGTGGCTCACCCATCTTTGAGAAAGTTTTCCAGAACTTTAATGCAAATTCCTCCTCATGGGTGGAAGTGTTCTGAAGACAGAGCTTCTGTCTTTGAGCTTCAGCACGATTAAATATTTACGCGTCGGACAAAGCGCGGCGTCTTCAGGGAGGAGTCGGCCCACCTCTGGGTGGGAGTGTTTTGAACAAAGGCAGCACCTGAGGAGGAGCCGGGGGGTCGGCCTCTGATGTCGTCAGGAGGTCTCTCCTCGGGCGGATCACTGATACAGAGGAGAGAAACCGTTCTGACGTTCTTCAGAAGGAGCGCGAGGGCTGGTGCACAAGTAAAGACTCGACTCAAACTCCCGTGTTAACCTCTGATGCTGTTGCATGTCTGTGAGTTTATTCGAGGGGATCGATGGAGAACGAGCAGGTCAGTGAGCGCTGCGGGGGGGGGGGGATCTATACGGCCCCACTGGTGGCCTCATTCTCTGTGTTCGCACAGCAACACACACATGCACCAGTGCACAGAAGATGTGCATGAGGGACGCACAGCTGGGCGCCGGGGTCAGGACGGTCGTGTCCGGAGGGGCCCTGAACGCACCCTCCGGAGGGGTCAGGGCCACAGACCAGGACACGTGGTGGTAAACAAATAAACAAACCCACTCATAGGATAACGGGCGTGCGTTCCTGACGCCGTCAGGTCGGGTCAGCGCCGCAGTTCTGTCCGTGACTAAAACTCCAAACTGACCTCGAGGCTGCGGGTGAGAAACGCTGGCATCCCAATGCAAAGGGACGGATAGTGGGGAGAAAGACAAAGGCAGCAGCAAGCACAGAGGGGGCGGGGCTGCGGGAGGCATAATGGAATAAGTTATGAGTCGGCGCGATGGGCAGATAGAGACCAGGCGGAGATAAACGAGAGGAACGGGCTGGGGCGGCTAAAGTTTGTGCACAGAAAGATTAAAACCAATCCAAGGGATAATCCTTCAAGTGAAATGTGTAGCTTCACCCCACTGAGCAGTTTGAGTAAATCCCAGTTTTTTTGTGCGTGTAAAGTCCCGTCTTCCTTCTTTCTGCTCCCTCCCAATCCCTCGTGTTGTGAAAGGAGCGAAATGAAACGCTGAAGGCAACGAGACACAGGGAAGCTTCTGCCTCTCGACTGCAGCCGCGATCATCAGAATTCAAAAGAAAATGCAGGAGGAGGAAGGTTTGACCTGGGGGGGTGGGGGGGGCTGGCGACCCGAGCATCACGGTTGTTCAGGCGCCGTCCACTGATCCAGCTGAAGCTGGCCTCCATCTTTAGATGGTAACACCTGAAACAAGGTCATTTCACATCTTCTCCCAGTAAATATCCAGTTCCCACATCGTCGCTGTCAAGACGTCTCCATTAGTTTGTGACGTGTCCACAGCTCGAGCAGACGCTCCCAGTTTTGTCCAAACAAGGCAGCAAATGCGCCGGCGGGGGAATCGAGACTTAACTTTGAGACGCAACAACGGGCTTGTGTGCGGCGGAGCTTTGGCTGAGCGGCTATTTGCTGTCACTGACTGGTCCTGAGGACGTGAGGAAATGAGCAGAGCCACCGGAGCGAGGCTGCTCCGGAGGAAACGGCGTGATGGAGGAAGCTTTGAGAGGTGGCTCGGCTAATGAGGCTAATGAGCCGGGGGGGGGGTCACAGTCTCAGTAAACAACCTGAAAAGAGAAAAACAGAGACGATGGGGACGGCTTAAAACTGTGACACGCCAGCAGCATGTCCCGTCATACGTGTGCACGTACGGGCGCCGCTCATCAAGCCGCGCGTGTCGTCCGTGCTTTGATGAAGAGCTTAAGCCTTGAAATGCAAAAGTGTGGAGTTTAATTGTCTAATCTGTGTGAGCCGCAGCACCGGCAGCAGATCGGATCTAACAAGGCGCACGGCTCCGTGCGCGGCTTTGAGAGGATTGGGCCGACTAAGAAGGGTGCGAGTTTTAACAAGGGAGAGATTTGGACCTTTGTGACTGCTTGACAATGAAGACAGGAACCCCCCCCCCTCCCAGATGTTGCGGCGCCCGTTAAAGTTGATGAGTTGTCAAAGGTTGTCCTCCGTCTCTGTCGGATGGTTCCGTTATTGATCGTGATATTGACCAGGAGGTCGCTCGGTGGCACGGGCGCCCGATGTGTGTGTGCGATCCTGTCGATTGCGAGGCAGCGAAACATCAAAACCGACTTCAAGTCTCAGTCAGCGTGGAGTGTTTGTGTCGTTAATTAGAGCAATCGACATGGTCCCAGTCTCGCTCTTCTTCTGTGGTGGAATGAGCCAGACCCAGTGTGCACGTCCATGTGACGGCCCTCGCGTTTCCTGTGTGGCCTTGTTGTGGCGCCTCTGGCTCTCTCTCTCTCTCTGGAGCGCCCAGCCCGGCCACCACGCCCTAATGACTCATGACCAGCTGATGACGGGAGCTGGGAACCGTCACGCCGGCGGTGACAGATGTCGCCGCTCTGTGCGTGCGTTCGCTGCGCGGCACGACTCCATAAGCGCCGCTCGTTAACAGGCGGAATCCCGCCAACGCTCACTGATTACAGGAAGTGAAGTATCCGTCATTATCGTGGTCACTGGCAGCTGGGTGACGCTCTGGTTCCCATTCAGAGCCGGAGGCTGGCACGGATCTCCGTCGCTGAAGTGCCCTTGAGCAAAAACACTAAAGCCTTACGAGCCGATGCCGCTCGTCAATAAATCATCACGGAGCCATTGAGGGATTTTTTTACCGCAGGTGCTGCAGTCGGAACTTTTCAAATTTGGCTCGGCCGGCGCCAGAGATGAGAATTCTCTGAGCAGCCTCCCGGGCCTGGAAACTCAGCGTCAGTTTCCAGGTAATAACTTTGGATTCAGGTGGAAATCAAGAGCAACTCTGAACCCTGTCTCATGACAGACTGTGACCAGCCGTGGACACTGAGACGGACGCGGTGTTCGGTCCAGACTGTGGCTGTCGTCTCTCGACGGGAGCGGGGTGCGGGTCTCTAAATATAACGCAGGCAGGCGAGTGGCGCCCGCCAGGACCGGTGGAGGCGATACGGGCTGCGTTTCGAGAGCGGACGCCGGCTGTGCCGCCGGCTGCTGTCGTGCCGATGAGCGTCTCGGTCCGGTGTGGCTGCAGCTCCAGGTGAGATGATGTTGTCAGAGCTGCCGCCGTCAGCTCGCGCTGGGCTTTCAGCCTTCAAATCCTCTATTTCCAGCTTCTCCCTGCGTTTGTCTCAGTCTTCTGAAAGACAAAGACGTCCACATTTCATTCCAGATCTCTGCCGCAGACACTTTTCTCCTTTACTGTCTTTATTCTTGTGGGGGTTTTTATGTCACTGCAACCTCGTGGATCAAGCAGAAAACAAACAAACTGGAGGCTTTGAGCTGAGCTGGGATTAAAAATAATGACTATTGCTGATGCCTGGCAGAGGGGGGACGGGGGGGGACGGGGGGGGGGGGGGGGTGGGTTGCTGGGGGGGGGGGGGGGGGGGGGGGGGGGGGGGGGGGGGGGGGGGGGGGTGTTGCTGCTTGCAGTGTTTTACATCCAGTGCACGCGGCCTCGCCGGTAAGATGTCAGAATCAATAACGTGCTCCAACTTAAAGCCATTAGTCAGGGAGTGAGTCAGGGGCCCTCGGCTGGTCAACAGGCAGCAGCTCGGGTCTCGTGCTTTTGTGTGTTGGCCAGAACCGGGTCAGGTGTTGACTCACCGCTCCGGCTCGGGGCATCGCGAGATGAAACCGCAGCTGCAGACTTTTTGTTTCTGGCTCCACCTCGACTGTTCAACGAGCCTCATCCAAGTTCGCGTGTACAGTGGCCTCGCGGCCAATTAGCATATTTGAGGCATTCCAGTGAAGCAATTAAAGCCGAGGGCGTGTGGAGGGCCCCCACCTGCTCCCAACCCAAACAGGCCTTTTGATCTCTGCTGAGCGGCCACGTTCATATTTCCCAGACCTTCTCTGAGTGGAATTCAATTATTGCTGGATTCATGCAGCAGCAGCAGAGCTGAAGCGTGTCTGAACACTGCCCCCCCATGGCCACAGCCGGAAACAGAGCGCCGTGTTTATTAATACAGAGGGAAGCGCCGCGTTCATCCTACCTGGTTTATCTGCACCGCAGATTTCCCTGCGTTTTATCTTCCACGGGCGAAGCGGCGCCGCGCCGCGACACGCCCATCTGCGGGTATCAGATCAAACATGTGGCGGCAGTTAAAGAGGCGGAAGCTGTGCGGATGAATCAAACCTCCGGACGCAACCAGAGTATGTGCCATATCTCCCCCACCAATCAACGGCACCGTGCGCTGTCGTAAAACCCCGCGTCATAAAATCTCTTCCGTCTGGGGAGCGTCCAGATGAGCAGAGTTACAACTCCCACACGTGCACTCAGTGTTTTCTTTTACCGCCGCTTCTGTCACCAGGGAATCGTTTTGTGGCGTTTCCCTGTTAAACCAGTGGACGATGAGGATTTCTCTTGCTCTCGGATCTATTGTAAACGACTTTCTAAAGGTAGCTCTGTGCAGGAATATTAACTGTGATTTATATCAGCAGGTGCAACTTTAGAGGCCCAGTTCACCTGCTCGCAGCAGGGCCCGTAGGGGCGGAGGCAGAGGAGGCAGAGGAGGGCCTTCACAGCCGACGTGAAGACGGTGCAGGATCTGGGCCTGGAGCCTGGAGGGTGGGCTCCAGGCTGAGAAGAGACACAATCCTCTGAACCTAATCCTTTTAAAGTTTCACTCCAATAACTATTTGGGGGGGCGGGGCTATGTGCTCGCCAGGCCGGTGTCACTGTCACTCCTGCCTCCAGCTGAAGTTGGCGATCGTCTTTGAAACCAGGAGGAGACGGGTTGGGTTCTGGTCAGAACCCTACTGGTGCAGTGGGTCGTACTGGGAGCCGCTCAGCAAACCGAACAGACCAGTAGCTGAGAGAGACGTCCAGCCAAGAGGGCAGACACTTCCCAACGCCTGATGACTTCCAGATGAGAGACAGACTCACACACACACACAATCATAATAGACGAGAGCGAGGGCAAGGGGGGAGGAGTGAGCCGAGAGGGAACAGGGTGCATGAAGGAATGAGATGATGTGAGAAGTCGAAACTCAACAGTCGGCTCTTCCTCCTCCACCTCGAGATGCTCCTCGCCGGCGCCTGGGACCGTTTCCCCTGAAGAGGCCGAGGCTGACGGAGGCTGACGGGAGGGCGCCGAGCGCGAGCAGCATCGACATGGCGCGGTGGTGGGCCCCGCTCGCCGTTGTGTACCTGTCCGTCCACCTGGCAGCCGCTCAGCACCACAGGAGAGGTAGGCGCCCTCGACGCACATATCTCTGCCTCTAAATCCTCATTTCACACTGTTTCTGTTGTCATCATTATCAGAGTTAGAACTCGGAATATAAGGTCGTGTTGGTCTCAGAGCGGCTGCGACACGACGATCGTTTTCCAGTGAGGAAGGACTGGCCCGAAGTTACTGGATCCACTCGCTGAGGAAATTCCACCAATTCTTTGGATAAGATGTGAGATGCCTCAGGAGCAGGGCCCCTGGCAGAGGCAGATGAAAACACTAGTGCGACCAATAGTTCGACAGCAGAGCTCTTTCCACGTCGTTGGCTGTTGCTTTTATTTGTTTCCTTGCTTCTCTCTCAGACAGCAGCTGGCAGGCATTAGGTCCATGGCTCATGTCTCTGCTTTGGTCTGCACCAGCTCCGGGGCTGCGGCACTGGGAGTCCAGCCTCCTCCAGGGAGAACGTGAAGCATGTTTTCTCTCCCAGTGCCAGGATCGATGCAGGCGTCTGTGTTGACTCTGTAATAACACTGTTTGTTTGGATTGAGACGATCGTTTGGCGGCGATTTGTTTCCTTTTCTCTCTCTCTCCCGTGTCCTTTTCAACTGGCTTTATCACGTCCATTTTGTTGTTGTTTGTCCCCCCACCCCGCCTCTCTGTGTCTCTCTCGTGGAGACGTCCCTCCAGCCTAATTAATGAAGCTTTGTTGTTCCCTCATCTCCTTGCAAGCCGTTAGCGGGAGATTACATGTTCCCTGCCTGTGCATAACGACACCGGGGGAAGCCTGCGCTGATTGTTCGGAGGACGGGAGGGGGGGGGGCAAGATGGATGAGTGGGCGCCGAGCGAGCAGCTGGAGGAGGCTGACATGTTGTGTACCAGGACATCTATATTAAATCTTCAACTTTAAATTGATGTAAAAATATCAATTAGCGTGACGTGTGTGAGTAATTGGACACGTGCGTCTCGAGCAGATGTTTCATTTCAACGAAGGAGCTGGCAGGGCGGAGCCAGGGTCTGTGCTCGTCCTCTGAACGCTGGTGGGGGGGGGGGGGGGCAGAATAAGGCCATCTCCATTTCTAATCTAATGGAATGAGCCTTTGGTCCAAACCACTGGAGTGAAAACACGATCTGCTCGGAGAAGATAGAAAAAAGGTTTTACGGGAAAACTCGGCTGACGTTTTATGACCTCGCCGCCAGTGGAGGGAGCGCTCCGTGTTCGCTGAGTTCATCCAGGGAGGAACCACTCGCTCTGGAGAGATGTGGACGAGTTTGATGGAAACGACGGTTTATTCGTCTCACTGTCGCCTCCTCCTTCTAATGAGCTCACGTTGACCCTGATGGCGCCTCGCTGCTCCTCGCTGTCTGAGGGGGCGGAGTCATTCACTCAGGACGGGCGACAGGGGCGGGGTTTACATATAGATGGAATGTTGAGGACTTGAGGGTTTGTTCTCTGAGCCACACAAACACTTTGTGAATGGTGCTGGCCCGGAGCGAGCGCCAGGCCAGAACAGAGCCTGGCGGCCGCCCAAGCAGGAGGCAGGTACACGGGGCGATCAGCCAGTGCATGTGGCGTTGGCTCGCCTCTCCAGCGCCATAAAGTGAAATGTATCTGGCCTGCGAGGCTGTGGGCAGCCGGGCGGATCATTACTGCCGCCGCCACTGTAGGGCCGACCGGTGTTTATACTCTGCACCTCATTAAGGTCTGAGTGTGTGTGTGTGTGTGTGTGAGCGTGAGCGCCGGGCGGAAACCAATCCCCCTTCTTTTTTGCGTCAGCGTTGTTTAGATTTGACGAAATTTGAATGAACCAGTTCAGTCCTCTCCCACCTGAATAATATTTGAGCAGGAATGAATCTGTGTTGACGCGACCCCGATGACCCCTGATTCTCCCCCTCCCCCTCCCCCCTGTGTTCCAGCTCTGTTCCCGTCTGCGACCAGAATCAAGCGTGAGACGTACTCGCTGGTCGACCCCACCTTCCAGCGCTCGGTGGAGGACGTCAACCTGCTGTTCGAGGTCGGTCCAGGTCCTGTGGGTGACGCGGCTTCACAGGAAGCTCGTCTGAATGTGGAGCCGCGTCCAAGTCACACACATGTGGTCCAGCCTCTTCAGAGGAGGACTGGGGCCAGAGACGATGGAAAGAGTGAGAGGAGGGAAGAGAAGCTGAAATAAAGTCAGAATAAAACTAGAGACTAGAGGCGAGATGAAAGAAGGACAAAGACATTCCTGTCATTTACGTTTTTATTCCAACATTTCTGAGAATGAAATAACAACAGAGTAACTGAGGGAGAGGGAGGACAGCGCAGTTCTTCTGGTCTCAGTGAGGACAAAGTGTCTCTGTCGTGTCCCTCAGATCCTCCTGGCTGGGACACAGATCCGAGGTGAAGACAGCGCCATGCTGATCCCAGATGGGGAGCTGGCGTCCTTGAGGAGCGTGGAGAAGCTGGACGTCATCTGCGAGGACGTCCTGCCCAAGAGGCTCTCCGACGTCCGGCGCCTGATGGCGGCGCTCGCCGGGCGCCGGCGCCGCCTGAGCTGGCAGGAGTTCGAGAGGACGGTGCTGACCCTGGTGTACGCCACCCAGACGCTGGCCGGGTCCAGCAGCCCGCAGCAGAGGGACGCCTGGACGGACGCGGTGGTCCAGCTGTTCAGAGCCCTTCAGAGAGACCTCCGTCCGTCCTGAGGGAGGTGTACGCCTCCACGTTATCTTAAAAGTCATTTAATGCTTAACAAAAACACCCACTTCCTGTCCTTGCTAACAGGAAGTGATGTCGTGTGTAAACTTTACTCACATTAAACGTCACAGCTTCCAGAGCTTTGAACGTTTCATGTGGTTCATGAGTTTTGCCGTTTTGTGTTTTCATTTTGAGTTAATTTCAGTATCTGCAGGTTTAATCTCATCGTTGCTCTCTGCTTGTGAATGGGTTCTAATTGGCTGGTTGCTGTGTTGATGGATTGGCATCACGTCTTGGATGTGGACCGAGGGGCCGATGCCTGATTTTATTTTTCATCTGATTTCCCAGATGATGAAAGGAGAGCTGATATCTGAAGGGGCGTCGACGTGCAAGCATCATGTCACGGTAAATCACAGCGAGCCACTGGCGTTGTAAACGTCCTCTCTGGACAGGAAGCTCCCTCTGTGGCGTCCTGCAGGGCGTTCTGTCTCTGGTGTCGTCAGCGCTGACTCAGGAGGACGGGCTCTAACCATGACGATGATGATGATGAGGTCTGGGATGTTTCCGGCCTCCACTTGACGGAGCGTGAAAGAAGGGGGGATATTGTGAGAGAGGGGAAGAGTGGCGTCTGACAGCAGAGTTTCATTACAGCGCTCCCACATGTCAGACCTGTTTGCTCCTCGGTGTGTGGGAGTTTGCTTCCAGTAAAAACTCCACCGTCCTCAAACCACCTGCTGGAAGATGCAGAATCTTCTTTCTTATTAAAGTCTGCTGGGTGTTTATTCCTGTCAAAACTGTGCCTGCCCGACTCATCACTGTCCTTTATGATGAATGGCTTTCTAATATTTTCCCTAAATGTCGCGCACGTGCATGAAGCGCGTTGAGAGAGCGGCACCAAGTGGCCGCAGAGGGAAGTGCGGCCTCGTGGGCTGTCATGTCCTTAATACAACTCTGATATCTAATATGTTTCTGCCCATTTGTGATGTTAATGTGAGATTAGAGGAGCCGTCCTCCGCAGATTAGGACGTAATATCATGGATGGATGGATTTAATATCATGTGCGAGATACACGGCGTCCTGGCCCAGAGGATGGAGCAGATAAAGAAGTGCTCGCTCAGGAGTCTTTGGAGTTTGAAGCAGGCAAACTTTCTCTACTCCCCCCCACCCCCCCACCTTCCCTCCCTGCCTCCCCCAATCAGCTGTGGTGGACAGCCCTTGGGTGATGACGTCACTTTCATTCCTGCCACAGGGAGCTCGTTAATGAAACAATGCATTCATAACTCGGCATCTTTATTGAGTGCTCGCTGTCTCTCCACTAGGTGGCAGCACATCCAAATCTGACTTAGTGCTGTTGAGTGGAAGCTCTGGTGAGGAGCAGCGATGGGGGGGGGGGGTGTCTCCTGGATCTTTTGCGATCACCTCCAGCTGAACACGCTGTTGTTTTAACTGGAGCTTATCAGCTGCATGTGTTTTCTCCCCTGCAGCTGTCAGACGTGTTTTCACACCTCACATCTCTCTCTGTGGCAGCACACACACACACACACACACACACACCAAGCAGCTCGGTACCTTCTCACCACGTGTTTCACAAATGGCCGCAGGGCAACCTGCCATATCCAGTGGGCTTCTTCTTCGGTCAGATGACTTAAAGTACACCTTGAAGTCGGCTTCAGCCACAACATTAAAAACATTCCTCTGGCAAAAGAGAAATTCTGCAGAAACGCGAAGAGGACAGAGTCAAAGCTTTGAAGCTGCTCGGACACACAGGAGGAGAATGGAGTTTTCATCTTCCCAGTCACTGCACCATCAGACTGGTTTTAAAGAGGCTGCGGGTTGGACAGGTGGATGGATGGATGGATGGATGGATGGATGGATGCGTCCTGTGATGGAGGCCGCAGAAGAAGAGGCAAAGCCCCACCAGCTGGGAGGGAGCTGGTGTGGTGTGGATTATTATTAATGTCCTGTTGATTTATCTCACTGCAGTTCCCACAACAATCCCAGCTCTCTGATACGTTCCCGTCCAAATACATTTGCAGGGAATCGCGTTTTTTGATAAGGCGCTGGGAGAAAATTGGCCCGCCCCTGCTCCTCCTCGCACCCTCCTGGAAGCTTATCGCACGTTGTTCTGAGGAGCTGCGTGAGTCACATGGGAGCCGTGGTATGCTGAGTTTCAACACGTCTCTAATTTGATTTGGCTCGGCTCGGTGCAGCCACAGGTGGACCGTCCCCCGACGGAGCCGCGGAGCCTGAGAATGACGGCGCGCGGGTGATTGATGGCTCTGCCGTGTGAGGGGCGCGTCCTCTGCGGGATTAAACCATTCAATGCAACATATCCTCTGCCTTTTAAAGGTTTTCAATCAGTTTTAGCTTTACGTCTGACAACTTGGGGAAATATACGATATCTTAAATATGGGATCTTCTCAGAGGGGAGCTCAGATTGGAGGAGTTCTTTTCCCATCATTCTATAAAGTTTAATGGAAATCCTCTCAGTGCTCTCCAGCAGACGGACTAACAGGGGTGAGAACGTAACCTCTCGGCTGGAGGTAATGAAATCAGCCCTCAGCTGGGAGCCCCTTCTCTCCGCCTCGCAGTAAACACATTGTACCCGCTTGGCCGAGGCCCAGGACGGCAGCTCGCTTTTTAACTCCGTCGCCGTCGATGGAAGCGCCGGCCGTGACTAATGGCATCACACGTTCTCATGTTCTCATGTGGACATATAGAGACGGACAGGACTGGAGCTCATGTCAGAGGGAGAGAGCGCTCCAAGTTTCTCTGACCCCAGCGACCCCGAAGAGGAGAGGCTGATGATGTTCATCTCATCCCTCCTTCATGGAAACACGATCCGCTCGTGTTGGCCGCGTTCCGCTTTTGATTTGAACCTTCGTATTACGTTTCACAGCGCTGAAATTCAGAAAAGCCGCAGCCAAGAATCCCTCCAAATATAGCTCCGCAAATTTGCAAACATATCCCCGCAGCGATTTCAGACGTGAGCGTGGGCCGAAGATAGACCCTGGCGGGACTCCGCCCGTTGGAGAGCGATGAGTTAACAGCCGATTTCCTCTGGAGAACATGAACGTTTGTTGATATTAAGCTTCCGTTGAAGATCGGCGGTAAGTGATCCTGCAGCAGCAGGTGCGCACACACACACGCCATCTTGTTTGCTGTAAATGGACACTGTCCCTCAGCGTAAACACACTCAGGAAACAAAGTGCGTGTGGACCAGCTCACTCGAGGCCCCGCCTTCCCGCCCCGTGACGTTGGGCGTTAACCTGACTGTGACGCAGCAGACGGGGCCCCTGGGAGTCGTACCTGCACGTTGCGTACGCACTCTGGACATAAAATAAACAGCTGGCAGATGTCCTCGTCCTCAACCTGGACGCTCCGCGTCGTCCCGGTGCAGCTTTTGTTTTCCTCCGCAGAAACACGCTGACGATGACGAAGAGCTGAGCGAAAACAAAGAAAACAGAGATTTATTGTCCCCCGGTCGCCGTTTACAACAGTCCGATTTTTGAAGAAACAGATGTGTGTCTTCACAAAGTGGCTCCGCAGATGCTTTTAGTTTGAAGGCACGACTACGCTGAACACACACACACACAGTCGCTGTGAATGTGGGACCCTGACTCCACACCCTGAGCATCCTACGGGCTCAGGGACGTTTCCTTTCCTTGGAGATTCGAGCATGTTTGACCAAATTCCTCTACCTCTGCCCAGGAAGTCCTCGTCTCCTGCAGGTGCCGAGGTCGGCAGCTTCACATTTAGAGACTCATGCTTCTCCTCCGTGTTTCTGGTGCCGGGGAACTTTGCATGTAATCAAACAGAAACAACAAAACCAGCAGAAACCGAATGAATCAGCATAAATTTGATGGTTTATTAGCGCTGACCTCAAACGGATCAAATACTTCATTTGCATTACTTCTCAATCAGCACTAATGTGGTGCATGGGGGGGGGGGGGGGGGGGGGAAATGGGGGGGGGGGGGGGGGGGGGGGGGGTGAAATGTATGCAAGAATGTGCAGCTAACAGAGATGTAGCTCATCCTGACCAAAGTTGTTGAAGCTGACCTGGTGACACTGTCGTCGGCCGTCTGATCTTTTCCTGATGTATCACAACAGCAACGTGGCCTGAGCGTGTTTGGCAGGAGCAGAAGCGTCGGCTGCTCTGGATTATTTTGTTTTCCTCGTGATCTTTTCTTGCATAACAGAGAGAGAGCGAGTGGAGTGACGTGCTGGTCCCTTTAATACTTTGTGTTCAGCTGCTTTCAAATGCAATTTGTTTCTCACTCTGTGAGAGTTTTGCTTTCTAACTTTTCTGTTGTTTTTTTATTCTGAAACTAGTTTTGAAAGGTAACTATAGATAAAGTTAATTAATGTAATTATGAGAAAGCCTCCTGATGGACCTGCCCACACCCCCCTCCCTCGGGGGAAAATGAGTCCAGGGGTTAAATGGAGGACCAATCAATCCGAGCCTTTACCTGCGAGTATCCCTGATCTTTCACTTTCCTAATTAGCTCTTTTCATCTGCAGACGCTCCCCTGGCTCTCAGACGATGGGGCTAATTAAACATGGTCCCTGCGTGCGGCCCCTCGCTGCTCCTGCCGCTCCTGCCGCTGCCGCCCTCCTCCTCTGTTCCCTGGAGGTTGGGCCGGTGCACGTCTGTGGGTCTGCAGACGTGCACTGGCTTTGATTATTGATCTGGACCTGAAGTCGTCCCCACTGCAGTGTTTACATGCTCTGGGGGGGGGGGTCAGGTCGCGGAGGTAATCAAGGAAATGGGGGGGTACGGGTCAGAGATGTAATTCAATTGTCGGGAGGCAGAAACAGCAACAAACAGCTCAGAGGGAGGGTCGTTCCTTTTTTAATAAGGGCCGGTGCACTTCTGTGGGTCTGCAGACGTGCACTGGCTTTGATTATTGATCTGGACCTGAAGTCGTCCCCACTGCAGTGTTTACATGCTCTGGGGGGGGGGGTCAGGTCGCGGAGGTAATCAAGGAAATGGGGGGGTACGGGTCAGAGATGTAATTCAATTGTCGGGAGGCAGAAACAGCAACAAACAGCTCAGAGGGAGGGTCGTTCCTTTTTTAATAATTTCTCTTCGACTGAGAAACCACCGCTGCTGGGAACCTTTAATTTGAAAGACGGGAGGGAATAGATTTAGTTTCCAAAGCCCCGCCTCCCATCGAGCAAGAGAGGAAAATTAAAAGATGCAGTTAATCAGACGACGTGGTTCATTGATTAAACCGTCTGAGCGTCACTCAGGGATCGACTGGCTCGGTCTGTAGATGCACATGACTGGTTTATGTTGTCGTCCTGAACTCACTGCAGCGACAAGGTGAAATGAAAATGTTTGAAACAGATCTGCGTTTCTTTGGATCTCGTTCCTGAGTCTGTATTTTGACGCTCAGAGGAAGAGAAACTCACAGGAGGCAAATGTAAAGTTCAAAAAGACTTTAGTCGAAAACCAGGTGGGCACACGCAGGAAGTGAGTCGGGGGCAGGCGCCACTCCAGAAACCTGAAGTCCAGGAAGTCCCAAACCGTGAAGAGGAGGACCGAGGAGGACAGAGATTGCGTGGACCAATGAGAGGTGGAGGACACATGAGGACAGGAGAAGAAACGTTTGCCAAGTAAAAGCAGAAACAACAGCTGTTGAGCTCAGTGGGACGTTTGATTGATGTCCACTTTATTTCCTTCAGGTTATTTATGTATCTGCTCTTTAGAGTTATTATCTATTGATCCAATCACAGCGGGAAGGGAACATTAGACCCCGCCTCCTGCACGGGTCATAAAACGCCACTCAGATAATAACGTAGTACTGTTACATCTGGGGAAAATACACACAACTATGTACTTTTACTTCAGTAAAATGTTCCTGCATCCACCGCTGATCTGTGGACTTCCTGTTCGGCCTCGTTTTATTCAGTTTATTGTTATTTGTTGTTGCTTGAATAATCTCTCAGTTTTTGGCATTTTATATAAATTAGTTTGTTTTATTCTGAAGCTACTTCCTGTCCGTCCCTCATTTCCTTCCTTCTCCTCTGTATCTGCCTCCACAACAGGAAGTCTGGGACCTGTGGACATCAGACCTGATGAGGACGCTCGATGAAAACGTAAGTGCTTCATCCCAGTGACTAAGAGCTCACCCGTGTGTTTACTGGAAGTCCCAGTACTTGTACTACTTTACCAGAGCGGGCTGTAGTAAATGTGTGAGCAGAGTGTGTACCCATCCATCACCATGAGTAACTCTGAGTTAAAACAAAAGTGAACTCCACTGAGCCCATGACAGAGCGGCCAGCCGGCCGACCTCTGACCCCAGGACGCATATCAAACAGCAGGAAGTTTACACAAGGCTCAGTTTCTGAGTGAAGGCTGCCAGTGATCTGAGGCCATGAGAAGTGGATCCGATTATTTCTTGGGCAGATTGTCAGAGCTGCGTGTTCTTGTTTTGGTCGTGTTGTTGAAGGAGGAGTCTCGTCGGGATCCCAGCGTGAGAGCAGCTGCAGGAGATCAGCTAATGATGCCGATAACACGTTGTTTAACTCAGCGTCTGCTGCACACGAGCATCCGTCACCGAGCGAATGAGATCAGATTTGTCTGAGTGCGGAGCCTGTGCAGTGTTCCATAAATCATAAGGAGGAGCCGTGACCTCAGCCGCCACATCACCCGAAGCCCCGCTCCCCTCCACAGGTGACGGGCTCTGGTGGGGGGGCCGGGGGAGGGGGGGTGAGCGGCGGGTGAAGGTGAATGGGGGAAAGCGAGCAGCTCCTCTGGGATGGAATAATTTGAGCAGGGGATCTGGGACCTGGAGGTTCATGGCGAGCGGCGTTGGGGGTCTGGAGGGGGGGGGGGCTTCGCAGTCCCCTTCCTGTTGTTGCGCAGGGAGCTGACATCATGCATCTGTGTCTCGTGCCCTGGCGAGGGTAAGGGATACAGCTTGACCCTTGACCTGTGCTGAGGTTCAGCCATTCGTCACGCATCGTCGGATCAGGGGCCGCGGCTCCTGGCACATCTGCTCATAATGCAGGAAGTGTGTGTGTGTGCCTCCATGAATCCGAACAGTCTGTAATGACGTCCTCTGGTCCGTAGCTCTCCCAGTCCACCCAGTCCATCCATCCTCATATTTCAAACAATGCCATCATGGCTGCAGAGTGTCCCATTTAGCTGTCCGCTGGTGTTTAACGTGACCGTGAGTCGGGGTCTTGAGGGAGCCTCGTGTGTTTACCTTCTCTGGGATGGATGGTGCTGTGGAACCAGACCTCGCCCAGCACCGACCGCTCCTCCGCCGCGGCCCGAGCACAGAGATGAGATTAAAAGTCTTTATTTAGTTTGGAATGGCCCTGGTCGAAGACACAAAGTGGTTGTGGCTCCTCCAGCTATTTCAGGCCTTGATGAGAATGTTGTGAGGGCAGAAGCAGTTTGGACTCATCTGTCGTGTGAGGATCAGCATCCTCTCTCCGCTCCTCCTCCTGTGATTGACACCACGTGGATGACAGGCAGGTGACCTCCGACCTCTTAATGACGCCTCGATCTGACCGTCGCGACCGTTCGGGCCTGGCGCTGACGTGATCCCCGCCCACAGAATATATTTCACCATCAAACACATGGAGCGCTATGGAGCGACCTCGTCGCTGAGCTCAATAGGCCCCGCCCATTTATCTACCACATGGATCAGATGAAGAAGACTGAACTCGTCAAATGATAACAAATGATTCAAGGAGGAATGAGCCCCCCCCCCCCCCCCCCCCCCCCCTAACTGCAGGATAAACCAACACAAACGGGAGATTTCAGGGAGACTTGTTCTTTCTTTTGTTTTTTCTGAGATGGATGCTGTGTCAATTCAGGGAAATGAGGTTTGAAATGTAATAAAACCCAGCGGGAGGTGGGGTAACGAGACGGGGAATTTTCGCAACAGCTTAATGAGCTTTAGCTGACGACGCAGAATGGATTTGCTTCAGCGAGGACGAAGCGGAGCTGGAGGACGGGAGGACGTACCATCCTGTCTCTGTCTCGCTCGCCATTTCAATAACTCATCGAGCTGCAACATCTGCTGCGTGTTTGTCTTTCCCGATAAGGAGTTTGCTCATTTAGAGATGAAACGACACTTTCCACCTGAGGTTGTGTTTTGGTTCTCGCTGTTCCTGCTGACGTGCAGGTGCAGGCGAGATCCAGGCGGCCTGTGGTCTCTGCTCGGGCACGCATGAGGTGGTGAACGGGTCCAAATTCCTTCGGTGCCACACCTTTGTCTTTAATTAACAAACAGCTCAGTCTTTGAAATGTGAACGGCTCCAGCAGCAGGAAACATTCCACACGCTCTCCGACCCTCTGATTGCAAAGCTTTCACTGATCTGGACTCCTCGCCATCTGCTCGTAAAATGGTGAAAAGGCCTCAGCATCGGTCATCACGCCGCAGAACAATGACACCTTCTGTCTGCTCCAGCGGTGCGGAGGTCACGTCTGGGGGGGGCAGACCCACTAGTCTGCTCCCTCCATGCTGCCTCGGTGCCAATAAAACCTCAGACACTTGACGACATGAAATGGAATCCAACAGCTTCGCTTCTCTCCATCTGTACGCGGGCCGCTGCCACCGCCCCCCGTGGAGATAAGCCTCCTCTCCTGGACCTCCTCGTTCTTACAACCTCTTCATTCCAGGGTCTGCTTCCAGGACCCTCCTCCCAGCAGCTGTCCCTCGGCCCGGTCCAACCACCGGCTCCAGGAGTCTCTGGGGCCGATTGTCTCATCGCGTCGAAGCGATTAGCCCATCGACGGAGTGAGCCAAATGTCCACATGCACAACCCTCCCGCCGATGGAAACCCCTGAAACTGTCCAGCCCTGACGGAGCTGAAATATTTTTCATGTTTCACTTGATTCTGACTAACTCCTCCAGGGTGTCGGGGCAAGTGGGCTACGAACAATCATCAGCAATCGTTTCTGAGGAAATTCTTTCGAAGGTGTGGCTGTAGTCGTCATCTAGGAAATCATCTTAAAGCTTCTCATTGTTGATTCAACAGAGCGCAACAAGCGACGGATTCTGACCGAGACGCTGGATTCAAACAAACAGATCATTTGTGAAGAATAAAGGAGCAGGAGGTCAGTACCTCCATGTCCAGGAAGACGGGAACACGTCCTCACGTCCTACGCCCTAAAATGAGACGGATGTGTTCCCGTCTTCGTTTTGACTCACAAAGCTTGTACCATCATGTTGTCTCTGTGTGGCAACTTTTCAAAGACATCGACACCATGGGCTGCTGTGCGTGTCTCTGCCGCGTCTGCACAGACGGACCTGCCTCGACCGCACATCTGTGGAGCTTCTCCAAACAGCTGCCGGCTTCACGAACCCAAAATACAATCCTGCCACTTCACAGGATGTTTGGATTGGTCTGGACCTTTATGTCAAGGCCTTTCTCCTCCAGATGGGTCCGTCCTGGCCGAAGGTCAGCGTGTGTAACCGCAGCAAGGGCTTTTTATTAAAGATGAGGGAGAGCCCCTTTAATGAGTTATCTTCTCATCGCAGGCTCGGCTGTCTCCTCTGGTCGTCCTCCTCTGTCTCCTCAGTGTCCCCTCTCTTTATGGAAATGACCGTCTCGCAGTGAAGGCCGGTCTCCAGCTCCGGCGCAGGGGAAATTTCTCTGGAGCGTGACTCTGGCAGGATTCCTCACCTCTGAAACCTCTGCGATGGAAGTGAAGGACGCTGCCTGTTCCTGATTTGCCCTTTGGTGCCTGGCAGCCAATTAGCGGCGCCGTTATTCAGATGGAGCCAGAGGCATTATGGGTAGCACGCTGATCACTGAGCAGGCTGGAAAACAAGCTCACTGTTGGAGCCGTCGTCCACTCCTGAAACAGGGACTTGCGTCGGCGCTCTCTCATGGATTTAACGGAGCAGTTTGGAAGCGCATTCAAACAGCGTGGTTGTGTTTGGTAGAGAGGAATGTGAGCAGCAACCATGGTGAAATATTACAGCAGCGGTGGATGTGTATTATTATGTCGGGGGGGGCTCAGTGTTTAACATCAGTGTGACAAACACGCAGCATCTGCAGCGCTAACACGGCGCAGCTCCGTTCCTCTTCTCCTCCTCCCGACAGCGATGGGCATGCCAGCGACATTTTCACTGAAGAGGTTAAATCAGGCTCCGGTGTCAGGGCGAGGGCTGACTCACTCGTACCACTCGTACCTGCAGCCCACGGTCACGTGACACTCACTCAGACGCGCCCATTGGTGAAAGTGCAAACGGAGCATGCGTCAGTCAGAGAGCCATCGGCCAGCGGCCGAGCCAAGAGACTCCTGACTCCTCTGGTTTGGGCCCGTGTGGAGGCTGCGTCTGGATCAGCGTTTTTATTCTCAACTCCCTCCAATGAGCCCATTTAACGGATTATTATTCCTTTCAAAGAGGCTGAAAATTATATGTACAAGGCAGCTTTGCGTGCTTCTGGTTTGTGCTTCGGTCGACAAAACCATCTCCAGACCTTCTGTTTTTCATGGCTGACCACATGGGATGAGGATTGTTATTACTTGACTGGGATGACAGTTGAATGGACTCACTGGTCGAGAGGGAACGTCGCAGATATCGGGACGGATCAGCAGTTTTTCTGGCAGCGTGGCTTCTCATGGTCAGGGTAGAAATACTTCAGGGTTATTGGATAGGACACACCAATGTTCACTGTGTGTGTGTGTGTGTGTCCACCTCATGTTCTGAGCTCTACGTGTAGTTAACAGGAGGAGGAGGAGGAGGGGGACGATCGTGTCAGGAAGGGGTGGGGAGGAGGAGGAGGAGGAGAGGGAGGCGGAGGGGGCTTGAGTGGAGAGAGTGTAATAGGACACCAGCCCTCCTGTCTCCTCGCTCCTCGCTCTCTCTCTCTCCTCTCCTCCTCTCTCCCTCACTCAGTCACGCCGGCTGTGGGAGCACTTAGATGGAATAGCAGCATTTTCCTTCTGTGGAGTCACTGGAGGAGACGCCGTGTGAGAGGAGGACGGATAAGGACCCGGGTCGGGGTCGATACCTCCAGTGGGACCCGCTCCACAGTGAGCTCCTGGAAGGTGAGTCCTGGTCCGAGGACTGGTCTCTACACTGGTCTTTGAACTGGTTTCTGTCAGCCGTGCAGGGCAGGATGCAGCGAGGTGGCGGTGGCGGTGGCGGTGGCGGTGGCGGGGTGGGGGGGGCTTCAGGCTGAGCAGGTGCAGTCACACCTGACTCCTCCACTGCTGGGGCTCGCTTGGTTCCCCCTCATTAGTCTGTGAATTTCCAGATCATGACCTTAAAAATGTGAAAACGTGTTTGGGGGCATTCAGCTCCTAAAAGGTCGACCTTTGACTGCGACGATAAAACCGCTCTGCTCACTGTCCGATCACAGGGTGTGAACGCTGCCATCACAAGATCGAAGTTGTGATACTTCAAACACACACACACTTTGCTGTGCCCTGTAGGCGTGTGTGTGTGTGTGTGTGTGTGTGACTGTAACAGATCCACTGACAAGTGAAGGGTGTGGAACACACATCGTCCTCTCAGAGCCGGGACAGGGAGCGACTTGTTTACTGGTTCAATTCTTCGGGGCAGAAATAGACAGACTTTAGTGAATCATTTGATTCCGTCAAACCTAAATTTAGATTTTAACTTGCTCCCGGAATGTCGTGTCCCCAAATTGTGCTCATGTGTTTGAAGCATTAACACGAGCCAAACATACACGGAGCCACTTTGGAAAAAAGGAGTGAAGAGGAAAAAAGGAGTATTTGCTGGCACGGCTCTGCGGTCCTCCGCTATCAGGATCAATCAATATTAGTTTTTGGAGGAGGTCATCAGGCTGCAGGGCCGAGGAATGCAACAAAAAACACCAATTATCATCACGCCGCCCCCTGACCTCCTGCTCGCAGACGCATTTAACGACCGAAGAGTCTGCGCTGGAATTTCTGGATTTTGACGAACTCGAGGAACGAGTTCAGAGTACCTCTCGTCCTCGCCTCTCGATGGCAGAGCGTCCCGGGGCGGGAACATCAGCGTCCTCGCGTGACGATCGTCAAAGGCCGTTTGTGAAACTGAGGAAGAGTCTGAACCTGATCGGGGGGGGGGGGGGCGGGCCCGCGGGGGGGGGGGGGGTGTCACAGGACGCTCAGAAGGTGACTAACTCCCTGGATGATGAGTCCAGCAGCTGTGGGACAACGTCTCTGTGCCAGAGGAGATCTGGGGGGGGGGGGGGGGGGGGGTGACAAACCAGACCGGCAGTGACACATTAACCGCTTAGCCCTCTCAAACAAAGACACCGCTCAGTGCACAAAATGGTTTTAATTTGTAACGTGGTCAGTGCAAATAGAGAATACCTGTGGCCATGTCGAAAAGGAAGGAGAAGATGCTCCCCCTGTCATCTCCAGCCCAAAGGTGGTGGGGGCGGGGGGGGGGTGACAAACCACTCTTCTTTCTTTCTTTTTTTTTTAAATTATGCCATTTTTCCTAATTTGTGGCTTCTGGACCACGTCACCAGAGGAGAATGTCAACACTGGATTTCTGTGAATCCCCACATTGGACAGTTATTTACTTTCATAATGTCCAATTCCTAAAATCCCCCGAAGCACTTGGTTAGGATTAGAGAAAAGCTCGTGGTTAAAGCAAACAATGCAACGTGCCATGAAGGACAAACACACACACACACACACACACACACCCTGACTTGCTGCCTCGTGATAAAAACGTTTTTTAAAAAGCGTTTTAACAGCGCTGGCACTGATCTGTGGCATTGGACCTAAACTGGTGACATATGGAATTAATGGACGTGGATGTAATTTTCTTATTTTTCCGGATCCGTTCCTGTGGATCATTCACAGACCGCAGCGCTTTACACTGGAACTAATGCGCAGCAGAGAAATTGGTATTTTTCCCAAAAGTGTATAGTATAGTTAAAACTCTGGCCAACCTTTAAATGACCCTTTAGTGAAACAGATTCAATTAAGACCTGGTTAAAACGTCTCCAACATCTCTATTAAATCTGATCAGCGCAGCACATTGCTCAAACTGGCTGATATCACTCCTCTGCTCTCTCTGGATCGTTCTCAATCTGTGAATTATGAAACGGGGAAAACAGAATCCTGCATGTGTTGATGCTGACCTGCCACCAACTTCAGATCTGCTCGGTTGAAACGATCCAGAGCTTTGTGCGCGGCCAGATTCCACCAGAGACAAGTGAGGACAGCAGAGACACGGGTGTCTGTCAGCTTTAGGGAACCGACCCTGTGAGAAACAGGGACAGGATCCAGAACAGGACGAGGGCTGTCCTGAGCCTCGGGCTAAAGCTGCAGACGGCCGAGCTGAGGGAGTGTGTGTGTGTGTGTGTGTGTGTGTGTGTGTGTGTGAGAGAGATGCAGTAAGACGGGGGCTGCAGTAAACCCCATGATGTCTCATTCCTCCTCATGCAGCCAGAGAGAGAGAGAGAGAGAGAGAGAGCACTTCTCCACATGTCGTCCTCGTGCACCTGGACCGTCGGTCTCTGCTGTAAATCAGTCACGCTGCACTTCACCACACACGCCCACATCTCAACCTATTTGTTCACTACGCTCGCAAACCTGCAGCCGTCCTGTCCGTGGCCCATCCATTTTTCAGTGCACATCTATAAGCCATGAGAGCCGGGACCCTCCCTCACTGAAGAGCGTTCATTTGTCTCCCCTCTCTCCGACTAAAGGGCCCTTTTCACCTGTCACGGACCCGCCCCTCTGGTAGCGCTGCGGCCGGGCGGAGCTTTGGGTTGCAGGAGTTAGCGCCCCGCAGGCGGTGCACTACCTGCCGCCATCAATAATTGAGCCTGTGCTGTCCTGATATAGACGAGAAGGAGGGAAGGGGAGAGTTTCTCTGCAGCTCTTCTGTGCACATTGAACTCATCCATTTTTAAGAGGCTGCATCTGCAAGACCGGACGAGACGCGATGCGAGCTACAGTTTGAGTTAAACTACCTTTGCTGATGCTGCCACTAGAGGGCGCCAGTCAAATCTTTGCCTCGTGTCCCTGACTCTCTGCCCAATCTCTCGCCCCCCCAGGCAGCGGTGACGGTCGTGGTTCCCGAGCGGCGGTGCAGTCATGGGCAGGCCGGAGGTGTCGGCGGCGTGGCTCCTCCTCCTGGCGCTCCGGCTCCTCTCCAGCGAGGTGTCGGGCCTCCCGCAGCCTCTGCCCAGAGTCTTCCTGACGTTCGAAGGTAAGAGGAAGTCTGCACACCTGAAAACCATTGGACGCCGTCCTCCATCTCGCCGTGTCTCGCTGCAGACAGAGGAAAGTGGCACTGGAGCCCCGTGTTTAGCGCTAATGTCAAACAAATGGCCGATAATCGCAGGTAGCCGGGGTTGGATCAGAGATCTTTAACCTTCTCCAGCTCAAACACACCTCGGGCCTGGGGCCGCGGTCGTCGTCCTGGTGTGTGTCAGCAGAGAGTCGGAGCTCAGCAGGGGGTGGAGCTGCTCATCAGACCGTCCCTGGATCTGGTCCTGGTTAAACTTTAATCACAGCACTCTGCGCTACATGCCTGCGGCTGTTGTTGCTGCCTCTGGTTCGGATTCTCCTGTTTTATTTAATTTCTCTGACTTAGATTATTTGATGAATTTTTTAAAGCTCGGTTCAGGGTAGAAACCTCTCTGACGTCATCGCTCGTCCAGACAGATGCGTGCCACGTCTCTCCCCAGCGTGACCCCGCTCTCCCCTCCATTCCTGCGTATTTCCCCTTTGTTCTTCTCGGGTTATTGTTTATTGTTTTACTCCAAACGTCTGGTGGGCGCACGCTGTGTGAGTCACTGAATAACTGCAGAGGGAGGAAGGAAAGGAAACCATGACTACCTTTGGTTTTCGTCTCTCTGGTCCCGTTAGTCGCTCGCCCCTCGGCCCCCAACATCTCCAGGGGTCAGAGGTCACAGTGAGCCAATCTGTTCTTCCCTCGGAGTGCAGATCGATTTGATTCATGTATTTACTGTAAGCTCCTCGGGGAGCGCCATAAAAGGATAGTTTTCTTTAACAGACTCTTGACTCCGGTCTTAATGAGTGTGTGTGTGTGTTTTTATTGAGCTGTAATTAGAAGAATGCATTTAGGTGAATTTACGAGTCAGGACCAAGCAGATGACGGGTTGTAAAGTGGCAGGGTGTATATCCCAAGCTATAAACAGCCGGCTTCCGTGTATATTCAGACGATGCTGCAGCTCTGGATCGGGCTCTTGAGCTTAGAGAAATGAGAGGAATGAGTCAAAACCTATTTCTGAGCTGAGGAGGATGAGGGTCATAACTCCCTCTCGTCTGCACCAGATGTATGGAGACTCTGAAGGCCTGGGGCGGAGGCTCGCTCCTCTCTGTCCACAGGAGGAGGAGGAGGAGTTTGGGCTCAGTCCAGAGCAGCCAGAATGATGAAGGGCGAGTCACAGTCCGGGGCTGGAGGAGCTGTCCCTGTGGGGGTGGAGGGCGCAGGTGTTTTGGCACCTGCCGGGTGGCCGACACACCCGGAGACCCGGCGTGCGAATTCTTCTGCCGCCAGATGTGAAAACCTGAGCTGGATTCAACCAAGAAAATAAACGGCGAGTCAGACGCTGGCGTCGTGCAAAGATGGAGACGCTCGGATCTCCTGAGCCTTCTCCTTCTTGTGTCACTGCTGACATCCAAACCGTCCTGCGGAGAAGTTGCTGTCTCTGACATTCCTGTGCGCTCGCTCTGCTTGCCCGTGCGCCGCCAGGCCGCAATTAAAGCCACATAATAAACAGTGAAAAATGCAACTCTCCAGCAGAGCCTTTCTCTTCCTGCCTCGGAAAATAAACACGGGGCCCGCAGCAGAACCTTTCTGATAACAGATAATAACTCCTGGACATTTACTCTGGCGTGCTTGATGGATTTGCTGAACTAAGCCGAGGCAGAAATGTGCACGAACGCTCGCTCAGAAACAAACTGATAGATTCATCGTGGGGATTTTGTAAAGCCTTTTAAACCCTCTCAATATTGATCTTCTGGCTTGTTTTCGAAGCGGAGCAGAACTTAAATCTTCAGGGGGCACGAAGGTCAGACCTTGATGTGAGGTGCTCCAGTAAGTGTGTGTTGTTGACGTAGCATTGCTGGTCATACAGCTACTGTTCTGTCACGGCGCTAAGTCCTAACGGGACCATGTTACCTCCTGCCGTAAAGCAATCCGCTGCTTATTAGTTTTGCTACTGTATCTGCCGTTGGCTTCACTGACGCCAACATTCCTTTGCAGAGAGCGTGGATCCTGGAGCTGTGGTCTGCGCTCACGATCAGGATCATTTCACCTCATCAGCGCTCTCTGCTCTGGCAAAGCTCCGCTGTTCGATCCAGACGGCTCAGATGTTTGTTTCAGAGCTCATGAGCTCTTGCGTGGACACGCAGGAGGGAGGGGCTAAATTAGGCCTCGATGGCAGTCTGAACAGAACCAGGCCTCGGAGCAGATACGCCGGATCCCTCCGCACTTTCACCAAGCCTCATTACTGCTGTGACTCCACCCACCAGAGGCCGGGTCACAGGCTGCGGCGTGGAGCCGCGGTGAGGGTTTTCAGCAGCGTGTCAGTGTCACTAAAGGCTGAGACGGATTGTGTGGATTTGCTTGTACTAAGAGCCTCAGTGTGCATTCCTGCACGTTATTAAATCTCAGTTGTTTAACTTTCTCCTCAGTCATTTTCGAGGCTGGATCTCCAGGCCGATGCTTCCGCACATTGACAGCGTTCAAACGAAAGAAGCATTTGATGCATAGTTGTGCTCCCTCCTGAACGAGCCCTGAGTGGGTCGGGTCCAGCAGATCCTGTCTTACTCTGCTGGGCTCAGAAGACAAAGGTCGGAGTTAAAGGTCGACGCTGTCAGAGGCAGAGGAGCCGCTCTGCGGTCTGTGCCTTCGGGTTAATTCTTCTGTAACGTGCGTCAGCTCCCCACCTCTGCACGTTAGTGCTGAACATAGCGAAGCCTGTGAAGTGGAATCAGTGATGCTCTGTGGTTTTGGAGAAGCCTGTCAGGGCTGTCAGCGAGGGCGCTCAGAGACATGCTGCGAATAGCTGCAGGTTAGCAACGCATGTGCGTCCCCTGACTCTGCTGTGTGCATGAGCAGACCCCCCCCCCCACACACACACACACACCGTCCTGGGCCTTCCTGCAGGGGGGTTCGTGGGCATGATGAGCTCCAGCTTGAGCCGCCTCAGGGCTGACAGCTCCTCCGTCAGCCTGTCTGACCTCGCCCCCCCCCGTTGAATGTTTCATTATTCCTCCTCGGCATCGCGCTGAGAGCTAATCGATGGCCATCGATGTAAACAAAGATGGAGACTCTACAAGTAGAGCCAAGGTCAACCGGGAAGATCCTGGAGCATTATCTGGGATCGATAAACTAATCTCCTGAAACGATGTATGCAAGTTTGTTGTGACGTGTCTAAAGTGAGCTGAGGTCATTCATTCGTCCATAGCTGCGCTCTTATTGTGAAAGGCATTGATTCCGTTTCCTCTATCGCAAATAACCCTGTGACCAGAATAAAATATATTTGATTAGCTCAGCAGGAAAGCGCACGGCCTCAACAGGTGCATGTGTTATTGTTGCCCTCACTGCAGATCTTCACCTTCACCCAACACCAACAGAAACAAACCCGTGACCCCAGCGCTGCGTCCCCTCCCACTGGTCACTGGGTGCAGGCAGGTGAGAGGTCAGGGCTAAAAGCCGGCGGCTGGTGACATGTGAAGAGGAGGCCAGGTGCTAATTGGGGCATCAGGAATGAGAAGGAGCTGGCTGTCGGCCGTCAGCTCCAGTTTCAGCTCCCCACAGGGAACATGACCCCACACCTTCACAGGTCAGACGTGGAGGTGGATCACTGCCCCGACATGTACACACAGTGTGTGTGTGTGTGTGTCATATATAGATGTCGTCTGCATCACACTGAACACGCTCCGTGTCATGTGTTTCTCATTAGGAACGTCTGGGTGCAGACAACTGTTGAAAGACGACATGAACGCAGCAGATCTAGTTTTTTCCTTTTTAAAGCTCGACAAGTGGACGCAGCAGAGTTCCTTTGAGCTGCGTCCTCCACTGCTGCCAGGGAATGTGCAGCATGTCTGTTGGACAGACAATCGGACGACTCTGTCAACCAGCGCCGGACGTGCTGGGTGGTCCGCTCCACCACCAACGCGACACCGTCACTTCCCTCCCGCCACATGTATATGCCACCAGTTATCAGTGTGTGCTGGGCTGGGATCCCGGGAGCTTAGACCGTGGCCCCACTCGGGGGGACGGTCGTATTTTATCTGAAGAGGGGCCGTCAGTTGCCGGGATGGGCTCTGTTACCGCTGCAGCATGTGTCTGCTAAGTGCAGCCATCGAGATGCGAACCAAGAGCTCTCAGCAGTGTCTGGACAAAGAGCGATGGCCTTTGGCTCCGTGATGAAACCCACTCCATACTGTGAGGATGGATTCATTGCACTTTAAGCCCCTGCCTCAATATTTATCAAGACAGGAGGGGGGGGGGCCCTGACAACCACCGAGCAGGTTCTCCTGCAGCTCAATAGAAATCACAGCTCATTAGCATGGAGCTAATTTATTCATGCCGGGCTCATTTGCATCGGAGACACTGAGGTCGGTTTGGAGCGGTCCCGCCCTCAAGTGTTAATCAGCTGCAGGGCCGTTTGGCTTGTGTTTAGCCTCTGGGGAGAAGGAACACCAGTCCCCGCCGTGGCTGAGCTGCTGCTGGTTTTGCCACCTCTTCGTGAGGTTACGCCGAACTCACAAATACAGCTGTTTTCCAGTGTCGGCCGCTCCGCTGCCGCCACACGTCCCGTCAGAACAAACCGTCACGCCACCACATGCAGCTGCTCACTCAGTCCGCTTCCTAGATGCCAGACCCGGGCCGTCCGAAGACCCAGCATACTTTCCAGCCACTGTGAATCCTCATTTTATGATGCGGCATTACAACAAAACATTCCTTGTATGGACAGACCCCAGATCAGAGGCATGGGCGCGTTGTTTACTGCCAGCAGATTTACTGCAGAGCTCGGTTATCGTTTGGAGGTCCAGACCGTCAGAACGTCCTGCGGTTGTTGCCTTTCCTCTCCCACACAAACAGGGCCCTTCCTGCCGCCTGCATGTCTTTCTATTTCTACTGGGCCTCTCACCACAGTCACATAAAAGAGGAGGTTCTTTAACTCTGTGGGACACGAGCGCTCGCCGCCTCTCCGGATTATCGCCCCGGCGTCCGTGTCCGTGACCAATCGTCTCTCTCGCGGTCTACAGGATGTTGAGCTACCTGCCACGGTGATCGCAGCGCGCACTTCCCAACACACACGTCTTCTCTCGGTGGTTGCCGTGACAGCACGAACAAGAGCAACACTGGAAGGCTGCGTTCAGTTCTGAAAAGCTGCAATCAGCCGTGGATCATTTGGTTCTAGGTTCTAGGCGCTGCTCGTGTTTAAAGATGGATTTAATCTACGGCTGCACCGTCATCTGATATTCAAATGTCAGAATATCGTAGAAAACACTAGAAAGTTCATCGTTACGTGTTTAATTGTGAGTTTTTTGGCTTTATCTCTGATTTCATTCAATGCGAGCCCCTCCCTCCCTGAGCAAAGAGAGCAAGGAGCTGTTTAATATTGAAGGACTTCTGTCATTTCATGGCAACAAAAGGCTTTTGTGCCGCGTCCGCTCCACTGCTTCACACACATAGGCAACGTCTAAGAGAGGGGAGACGCCACCTTGACCTTTTCAGGCTGAGCCCACCGTCCAGTGGCACGGATCACCACGGGTCCGCCAGCCGGCCGACAGGGCGCCGTGGGTCACAGCTCAAAGTCAAAGGCACGGCACTGGGGGGGGGGCCCACCTGCGTCCATACATAATACAAATGCCAACAGTCATTATTCTATTCCACATCAAAAAGGAGTCTCCCTGTCTTTGCTCTGAGGACGACAGTTTTATGACGCCACTATCTTCATCTCATCCCTGGGCGTAAACAGAAGCGAGTCTTCTGTAAATCTAGCACAAGATGCTGGAGCCAGAGCAATGATGTCCACACGTTCCTCTGACTCCGGAGAGAGGCAGTGTCAGCGAGGAAGAATGCTTTCAAACTCGTGACTAACAAGCCACATGTGGTCCAGAGGTTTCTTCATCTCACACACGACAGCAACAACAGGTCCGGCTTTTTGTTTTGGATTCGCGACATCCAGTCTGGAAAGGGTTGCTCAACGGCGAGCTGTGAACGTCCCGATGAGACGCTGGACGCTCCACAGAGACGACGAGTCTGTGAGCACTTTGTCTCGCTGCGTAGATCCACCGTGGCAGCAGGTGCAGCGGAGACGTCAAACGTTTGCGTGAGACAGACGAGGCAGCGGATCCAAAGGTGTCCAGAGGGTTTTTTGTGTAATCCAGCTCCATTTTAAACATTCAGATAAAAGCGTGTATGGACGGCTAGAAAATCCTCTGTAGCCGTTTCACATTATGGAGCTTGGAGGAACGCTTAACTTGATGATGGCCACTTCCTCTCTCACCTCTCGCCGCTCTCCCAGACTCGTGGCAGATAACTTTAAAAGCTGCGGTTCCCTCGGTGGTTTTGACTCTGCCTGTAGCAGCTGTAAAGTTTGGTTGTAAAACCCCAGCGAGGCCCGCACCAGCCAGTTACTGTCGTAAAGCGGCAGCCGTTACGCTCCAGTGTAAAGTGGAGGTCGGGTGTTGTGGTCTCCACGGACGCATTCTGGGGGAAGATGGATTAAAATAGATTGGATTGGAATTGGAGCTGTGTGTTTTTAATTAGCCCTAAATGAGGATTTGGGCCGTCTGAGGCCTTCAGCGTCTGCAGGATCAACCTCCACACGCCAAGATGATTATTCAACGCACATCTGCTCGACAGGTCTCCTCCACTTTCCATTTAGTTTGCAGGTAAAACTGTCGCTGACGCTCTGTTGATCCAAACTATCTGAACTGCATCGCTGCCTGGAGATGGCGAACAGAGGGAAGAGTCGTGGGAAACTCGCCCGGTGCCTGAAGTGGTTAACGTGTCTTTATTTAAAGTTAAACACTCCAGGCTTTCACGTAGCGAACGCTCCGAACGGCGGCCTCTGATCAGAGCGATGGAGGGAGGGAGGGAGGTGGGGGGGGGGGGCTCAGCCTCAGCAAAGCCACTTTCCTCCGGATAATAGGCCCCAGCCTCAAAAGCGAACGTCGCACAATAATGAAAATGTGACTTTAGGGGGGGGGCTCAGCCTCAGCAAAGCCACTTTCCTCCGGATAATAGGCCCCAGCCTCAAAAGCGAACGTCGCACAATAATGAAAATGTGACTTTAGCCCGGGGCAGTGAAGCGAAGCAACCTGTTTGTTGATTAGAGGAGAGAACACAAAGAAAGCTCAGAGAGGATCAGCGGAGGGGAGGAAATGGAGGGTGTGGATCCCCCCCCCCCCCCCCCCCCCCCCCCCCCCCCCCCCACCTCCCCCCCCCACTGCTCTCAGCACAGATTGGAAAAGTGATAAATATGCATGAGTCTGACTTCCACACTGAAGTTCTTTGATGGTACGGTGGAGAGTTCTCTACCTCTGGAGCGAAGAGGCTGAAAATAACTGGCGGAGAATGTTTACGAACAATGTCCTCCTCTAATGAGACTTTTACACTTTTACAGTTTCTTTCCCAACAGCTTCTCCACAGCCGGATGAACTGACCCATGAGGCCAGGGGACATTGACGGAACCAGCAGCCGTCCAGAACCCTGAATAACAAGTCTTTTCTCAGCTGTTCGAGGGGATTTGAACTTAACGGACCAAAAATGTGCTCATACAGAAAATAAACCCTGTATATAATCATCTATACTCACACGCCAACGTGTCTATTTGCCCCTGTGAGACGTAGTTTTCTTGTCAGAGCAGAGTTTGTCGATCTCTTCGAGGACAGATTCATTCATGTGATTCTTCTCTCTGGTCTAACTCTTGGTGTGTTTTCCTCTCAGACCTGCAGGCCTCCCAGTCCTTTGAACACTACGGCATCTCGGACCAGGCCATGGACTACAGGATCCTGCTGATGGACGAGGACCAGGACAGGATGTACGTGGGCTGTAAGGACCACGTCCTCTCCATGGACATCAACAACATCACCCATGGCTCCCTGAAGGTCGGCTCGTTGTTCTGCAAGTGTTTTCACATCTAACAGCGTGTGCGGCACATTATCAAACATTATTATCATAATCGGGCCCATCAGATGCAAACGATCGGGCTCCAGCTCCAGCACCAGCGTGGCTGAGAGCATGAGAGGCGTGTAAACGCTGAGCTCTCTGCGCCGTAACTGACAGCAATGAAATGCATAAACAGATGGAAACGCACTGAGGTCTTTCCCCCAGAGAGAGCCCCCCCCCCCTCGGTAAAGTGCTTGATGTATTCACAGAGCTGGACCTTCCAGCTCCTCTGCCGTGCTTCACAAACATAATGAAACACTCTGCAGCCCACAGAACTGGGAATGTGTGTACATCATCAAACCTCCGCGTGCCGCCTCTTATCGGCCCAGCTCGTCTCCAAACGTGTGAGTGTGTGTGTTCTGTTGCCTCCAGGTGTTCTGGCCGGCGTCCAGCAGCAAGATAGAGGAATGTCAGATGGCAGGAAAGGACCCGACGGTAAGAAGACACGTTCACTAACCCTGGTTCCAAAACAGCCCGAGCAGTGAGAACACCAGGCCTCCGTGGGCCGGATGTAGACCAAAGGTTTGCCAGTTGTTCCCAGATCCGTTCCCTGAGTGGGTCCACCATGGGAGGCGTAGAGAGAGAGAGTGTGTGTGTGTGTGTGTGTGTGTGTGTCAGCTGCAGATGTCCGTGGGCCGGGGTCGTCCTGGCACCAGCGTGGTGTGTGAGGACGGAGCGTAGAAAAACACACAAACAGGACACAGCTCCGTGACGAGCAGATCCCGGCCCGGCCCGATTGTGAGGCGCGCTCGTTAGCCGCAGACAGACTTAATGAAGCTGCACAGCGGGGCTGGGATTCCTCCTCCGTCCTCTGGCTGCTGCTAATTGGCTTGTTCTGATAGAGGACGGGGGACTAGCAGGAGAAAATAAGAGGTTTTATTTTTAGAGGAGCAACATCTTGAAATGCACAGACGGCCTCGTTTCCACAGGAGAAGTTTCTCGGCGTGACAGCAGCTGGAGACAGAACAAGCTGCTTCCAGTCAGTGAGTGACTCACCGTGAGCCATCTCACTGGCCCCGCCCCCTCCGTCACATTCCTGTCCGGCTTTACGTAGTTTTTCGTTTACTCTCCTCCATGGTCCAAGTCCCTTCATCCCATCTGGAGCCCGAGAGATGTGACGAGATGGATGGGTGATGGGGAGACGGATGGAGGGAGAGAAATAACGCAGGAGGGCGTGGGACACTTGTAGTTCTCTGCTTTTTCCTCGGTGGGTCTCAGCGGAGCGGCGCCGACCGTGAGCTGCAGCAGCTGCCATTCCAGCACCGCGGCCAAGTTCCTGACGACTCCCTGGACGTGTCCTCCTCTCCTCCATGCCTCTTCCCTCGCTCCCTTTCTCTGTCCGCTTAATTAGCTCCGCCTCCCGCTGCAGGTTTGGGGGGAGGTCAGGACGTCACCTTGAGTGAGACACTGTTTTTCCACTGGCCTCTGGATCTCTCCAGGAGACAGGCTCAGTGTCTCAGATGAGTGTGATGAGTCTTTCTGTCAGTCACAGTGAAATGAAATGACCTCCTGTGTTTTTCAGCACGGCTGTGGCAACTTCATCCGGGTGGTGCAGCCTTACAACAGGACCCATCTGTTCATGTGTGGCAGCGGCGCGTACAGCCCCGTCTGCGTCTACGTCAACCGGGGACGGAGGCCAGAGGTGAGGACACATCCGTGTGAAACCGCACAGTCAAAGTCTTGATCAGTCCGATGAAGCTCAGGATTAAGAGGAGTCAAAGCTCCCGTGACAGCGACTCACCGGCGAACGCCGTCCAGCCGCAGACGCTCGGCCGCTGCCAAACCCTAATGAGCCGAGGCTGCTTCCGCTCTGCGGTGCCTTTTGTCATCTGGGGGGTTTGTTTGAAAGACACGTCAGACATGAAGAGATCTGCCAAGTGTAACAAGCTCTGAGCTCACAGTTTCCACCTTTGACCCCAGAACGTGCCGCACACTATCATGTTGTTGTGGAACCTGATAGGACGCCTCGCTCGTGTTCAGCAAACATCAAGAGAATTCTTCTCTTTGAGGGAGTATTTGATTTATAAACGGTGAAACTTGGCAGCGTGTTTCCACCTGAGATGGAGGAGCGACTATCCAACACATTAGCGGGGAAATTCCTCCTCTCCTCCCTCCAGGAATGTTCTCTTTGCCGTCCCTCGTGGACCAGTTAGCGTGCAGCGGACCTGCGCCGCTTTTGTTCCTCCCTGAACCGACAGGGATGGAAACGTGAGCCGGGTGGGTCATGGGACATTTGGTGGTTTTATTGCGGCCGCGGCCACCAGACGGACGGACGAATCATATAAACCTGTCCTCGAAGCCTCTGACTTCCTCTTCTCTCCGCCGCAGGAACAAGTATTTCACATCGACTCCAAGACCGAGTCTGGAAAAGGGCGGTGCTCCTTCAACCCCCAAGTGAACACGGTCTCCGTCATGCTCAGTAGGTGACTCCGTCGCCCCCCTCCCCCCTCCCCCTGCAGACTTCAATAAAACATAAAGCTTGTCTGAACTTTAGCTCCTCTGTCTTCACTCAGTTCTGAGGAATGTGCATGTTTCATTGTCGTCTTTTTCTGTAAATAAAGATTGACTCCCTCGATTCAAACCGCGCCCCCCCGCCCCAATCCAGCTCCCTTTTGATCTCTGATTGGCCGAGGGGTGTCGGGTTGCTGCGTGCACCCTCAGCTCGGCTCCCTGACACCTGACCCACAAGCACTGCCGTGTCAGCAGCTCTGCCAGGGGGCGAGGGCCACCTCAGGGGTGCCCATGCGGGGGGGGTCTCCTCCCCGGCTCCGTCAGAGAGGACCCCTGATGTCCTGACGCAGCGCCGCCTGAGTGCTGTCGACACTGGCTCCTTAGCCAGCTGCTGGACCTGGGCCACATTCCTAACTTAACCCACATCCTCCCAGAACACGTGGATGGTGTGAGAAGTGAAAGTGAAGGAATGAAAGCATGAAGAGACATTAGGAGCAGACGCTGGAATATTCACGGCCGTATTTTATCTGCGCTCAGTGAAGCCTCCGAGATGTTGCTGAACTAAGGAAGCCTGTGTGTGTGTGTGTGTGTGTGTGTGTGTGTGTGCACTCCCCCAGACCAGGAGCTGTTCTCAGGCATGTACATTGACTTCATGGGGACAGATGCTGCCATCTTCAGGAGCCTGACGAGGCGAAACGCCGTGCGGACAGACCAGCACAACTCTAAGTGGCTCAGTGGTGAGAGCGCACACACACACACACACACACACACACACACTCACACGCCTCCTTTAACTGGATTCTAGGTGTCAGTAAATAACTGTGTTTCCCTCAGAGCCCATCTTCATCGACGCCCACCTGATCCCGGACGGAACCGACCCCAACGACGCCAAGCTCTACTTCTTCTTCCGCGAGAGGCTGACGGACAACAACGGAAACACCAAGAACATCCACACCATGGTGGCCAGGGTGTGTCCGGTAAGTGTCGAGGCGAGTCGGCGCCGATTGCGTGTCGGCGGCCCTCCGGTTTCCACCCTCCCGCTCTGTGTCCGCAGAGCGACATCGGCGGGCAGCGCAGTCTGGTCAACAAGTGGACGACGTTCCTCAAGGCCCGGATGGTGTGCTCGGTTCTGGAGGAGGACGGCACAGAGACGCACTTCGACGAGCTCGGTGAGTGAACCAGAGGCCGAGCTGGGTCCCTGAAATCGTTTTATTTATGTTCCTCGGTTTCCAGACATGTCTGTGTTTGGTCTGCATTAGGAGGAGGAGCCTAATAACCACGGCTCTGTTGCTTTTGGTTTCCTCCACTGCTCTTTAAGCCTCAGCTCCCAGATCTCTACAATCATCTGTCAGACACTTATTAACTCCTGCTCCCTCTCGTCACCTGCGCTCGCCGCACGGCGTGGGGGTGAGGAGGGACTTTGCTGAAAGTCCTTCACGTTCTTCTCTCTGCGTGCGCGTGTGTTCTCCCTTTTGCAGAAAACGTGTTTTTGCTGGAAACCGATCAGCCCAAGGGTCTGCTGGTGTTCGGAGTCTTCACGTCCACGAGGTAGGCTCCACGGCGGCGACGCCAACGCTAACATTCCAGCCGGCCGCGGTGGTTGTGTTGACCACTGGCGGGATCCCAGCAGGAGGGGCGGCGCCTGTCAGAGGCCTTCATGAGACCGAGCATGTGTGGAGCGGCTGGTTAACCCTCCACCAGGGGTCTGGACAGCAGCAGCCATTTTATAGCTGCATCTGTTTGAAACAGCTGAAACCTGAGGCACGTACGTTTTCAGCTTAAATGTTAAAACACATATGGAGACCAAATGTTTATAAGCCCGGGCTCCTTGGATTCGTCTCGTCCGCTTTAACCTGTGAGCGCGTCTGTTCTGTCGGCGCCTCGTTGCCTCGGGATCATAGAAAACCTCAGAGATCGGAACCAAACAGCGAGCTCCTTCACTTCTCTTTATCTCCTCTGCACAGTGTCCCTGTGATTCCTCAGAGCCTCTTTCATGTGTTGAGTCGTGTGGTTTTAAACGTATCGGCCAAACCGCATCAGGTCGCCGAGGGGGCGGAGCTGGCCCACGGGTTCCCACTCTTGTCTCTCTCTCTCCTCAGCTCCGTGTTTAAAGGCTCCGCGGTGTGTGTGTACAACATGGCCGACATCCTCACCGTCTTCAACGGGCCCTTCGCGCACAGAGAGGGGCCCAACTTTCAGTGGGTGGCGTTCCAGGGACGCATCCCGTACCCCCGGCCCGGGACCGTGAGTTTGCTTTGAGTCAATTAGTTATTATTGGTCGGCGATAAACTCAGTAACGCCTGTTCCTCCAGTGCCCCGGCGGAGCTTTCACACCCGACATTCATTCGACCAAGGAGTTCCCGGACGACGTGGTGACCTTCGTGCGAAACCATCCAGTCATGTTCAACGCCATCTACCCGGTGGGGAGGAGGCCCCTGGTGGTGCGCACCAACGCCGACTACACGTACACGTCGGTGGCTGTGGACCAGGTGATGGCTGCCGACGGCAACTACCACGTGCTCTTCCTGGGCACAGGTAAGACGTCCTCCCCCGTGGGACAGTGGGACGCCTGTTTGCTGTTGAGCAGGATCTGAAAAAGCTTCAGGCGAGAACCAAATCCAACGCGGAGGGATCTGGATGAACAGAGCCGGTTCTCTCGACCGTGACGCCAGTGGGCGTGGTTGTACTTCGAGGTCTGTTTGTGGAAATATTTCCATTCCTGTGATCGTTAAAATACTCTACAACTGGAAACGAGTGAAATGAGCTATTGTTCCTCTGAGAGCAACATCAGGTTCTGATATTGAAGCTGCAGCGGGGTCACCGTCCCGACAGAGACACCCGCACTCAGGGAGATGATTGTTGAGGCTCCCCGAGGGGAGGGGCCTGCAGTGGGCGTGGCAGACGCGTGATCAGAAGCAGCAGGAATAAATGTTGCTCCTGAGACGTGCACGTGTTTACAACGCCGGTCAATGTGTAATATGTGGGCACTTATTATCATCTGTGCTCGGGCACGTCCACGTGTGCATGTGTGAATCTCTCTCTCTCTCACAGCTGCCTGTGTTTATCAGGCAGCTCCTCCGTCGTTCAGCCGGATTCTTGAAGCGGCTCCAGGGCTGCGTTACCACATCTGGGCCCGAAATGAAGCTTGGGGCTGAGGGAGGAGAGAGAGAGAGAGACGCTCTTATCAGGCGTTTCCATGAGCGCTTACTGAAACTCTCCCACTCCCTGGACCAAGCAGACTTATTGATTGTGTTTTTTATTTTGATTTCCTCGGCCCAGCTTCTCTCATGTGAGGACTTGATGGTTTCCATTCTCTCTCCTGCCACAGTCCATTGTGCTGTGGAACCATGGGGACCACAGTGGCAATAGTTCAAAAGCAAACACGGGCAGAACTGACAGTGTCTGTGCTTTATCTGTGGCAGTTGGCAGAGAACGTGTTGTGGTCGGAGCTGGTGCGTTGGCGCATTAACGGCTCAGACCGTGTCTCCGCTCTGCCCTCAGACAAAGGAACAGTCCAGAAGGTGATCGTGCTGCCCAGCAACCAGTCCCTGCAAGAGGATCTGATCCTGGAGGAGCTGGAAGTGTTTAAGGTCTGCGCTCTTTTTTCTCACTCTTTCACTCCCGTCCCTTTAGTCCTGTGCCAACAGTCGGAGGAGTGGAGGCAGAGGGCCGCCCGGGGCAGGAGTAGCATGATGGGAAACAGGAGGCTGTTCTCTTGCCCTCGCCTCCTGATCAACCTGCTGCTCGCCGGTCGAGTGGCTGCTTCTGTCAGGAGGTCAAAGACATCTGGCGAGAAACAGACTGTTTCTTATTCCAGGGGAGTCGGGTGGGCTTTTCTCTGTAATGAAAAAGGATTCTTTAAAGAATGGTTCCTGCCAAGAGTGAGAGGACGTCAGGCACCGTCATCGCAGCCATTTGTTCCTGAATACGAAGACATAACAGGATGCTTACTCAGGGCGGAGGACAGACGATGAGTCTCGCTCATTAAAGTCATTCAAACCAAACCCACCTGCGTTCACAGTCAGTTAGCGTTAGCTTCAGATCATCGTCCAGGGAAGCGAACTCATGCACAATGAAATCCAAACTTTGCTTCAGTGGTCTGAACTCGCTCTTTGTGTTTTCAGAACCAAGCTCCTGTGACCAACTTAAAAATCTCCTCTAAGAAAGTAAGTCTGCGTCCATGTTACTGCTCTAATATGTTATTCCGTGTCTGTGGCTACCGTGTTCTGCACGGAAGAGAAAAATCTCCCGAGCACAATAAACCTTCCGAAGGCCGGGGAAATAATAAGCCATAATTGTTTCGGCGCTCTGCCTCATTTTCCTGTCGCCGCGCCACTTATTAAGACAAACAGGGCGGCTGACATTTGAACTGTTTCCTTTCGCAGCAACAGCTGTACGTCAGCTCGGAGTTCGGGGTCTCCCAGGTCTCCCTGCACCGGTGTCACGCGTACGGCTCGGCCTGCGCCGACTGCTGCCTGGCCAGAGACCCCTACTGCGCCTGGGACGGTCTCAGCTGCTCCCGCTTCTATCCCACCAGCAAAAGGTACGCGGCGCTCGCCGTTCACTGTTCTCAGACCTAAAGCACAGAGGTATTCAGTGTCCTCTGAGGATTACTCTGGTGAAAATGAGCTTTTAGGCCCCGGAGCGTGGACGTGAGCAACATGTTCCAGAAGAACTGACTGGACCGGAGTCCCTCAGGGAGCGGTTCCGTGTCACTGATTCTCCGCATGTTGTCATGCTCCCTCTGTCTAGACCAAACACAGCGGAGGAGCACGTGTGTGTGAGCGGCACCTCGGCTCCGGTCGAGTTTAGTTTGGTCGCAGAACAGATAGCGCGGCCGCCGTCCTCCTGGAAAAACGTGCCAGCCGCTCACACGCTCTCCTCCTCACGAGCGTGAGCCGGGTGGAATAACACTGTCACATTTTCCTCATATTGTTTTGGCAGCGCCGGCTCCTCGGCTCCGTGGGAGGAGGAAGTTACGGATTTTCATGTTCTGATCTTCGGTGTTTTTGTTCTCGCTGTGTTTTTCAGGAGGAGCAGGAGGCAGGACATCATGCACGGGAACCCCCTCACTCAGTGCAGAGGATTCAACCTGAAAGGTAAATCCCAGGGTGCTTCACTTCCACCAACACTTCACATCACCACAAGAACACGAGCCCGGGGAACCGAACCATATGGCCCTCGCCACTAATTAGTCACGGCCCTGTCAGAGCTGCAGCTGAGTGATGAACCATTTAGACGCAGCAGAGACGGCTCTGAAGGCTGCTCTGTCCCACTGAGCTGCCAGTCCACATTCCACCGCCCCCGCTGGGACGGGAGACACATTTGAGTCCATCTGCAGGGCTGTCAGCAAGTGACGTGTGTGTGTGTGTGTGTGACAGCCTACAGGAACGCCGTGGAGATGACACAATATGGCGTGAAGAACAACACCACCTTCCTCGAGTGTCTTCCCAAGTCTCCCCAGGCCTCGATCCGGTGGCTCATCCAGAGGGACAACGACCGGAGGAAGGAGGTCGGTCAAGGGCACGGCGGCGTTAGGCTGCAGTCACACTTCCTCTTTGAACTAAATCACTGTGGTCTTACGGCGTGGGGGCGGAGAAGAGGTAACGCTGCTGTGTTTGGGCCCCCTGCAGGTGAAGCTGAGTGAGCGCGTCCTCTCCACCGATCACGGCCTGTTGATCCGCTCCATCCAGCTCTCGGACCAGGGCCTCTACTACTGCCTGACCACGGAAAACGGCTTCAAGCGCACCGTCGCCAAGATCCGCCTGCGCGTGCTGAGCGAGGCCATGGTGAGCGTGCTGACGGACAGGCCGCAGTCCCCGTGGGCGTGGGCCAGCTCGCTGCAGCCCAAGGCGCTGCTGGCGGCCTTCAGTCCCGCCGAGAGCCTGGCGGTGCAGCAGTACTGCAAAGAGAGGAGGGAGCTGCAGAGCCTGCAGCAGAGGCCGCAGCCGCCGCCGCCGCCGCCCGGCCCTCTCAGGGGGGACCTGGCCAAACTGAAGCCCCTGCTGGACCGCAGGAAGAGCCGCAACCGGCGGAACCACCTCCCGGACGTCTGACCCCGGGAGCCGGCGGCTGCACAGACACCGACAGACGAACCCTTCCTCCAGTCCCGTTTCTCAGACTGCAGCGCGAGGAGGCGGCTGTGGGGAGCTCTCATTGGACCGTGTCTCCTCCTGTTGCTTGAGGTACTGTCACCAGGTGGCTGGGACACACACCATCACACACACACACACACACAGGCACAGACACGGCAGCGGCCAGTGGTCTGGTCACGTTGTAAATCCGAATGGGGCGATTTCCAAAAAGGGACAGAAGTGAGACAGATGCATGTTTGACAGGGAGCTGTCTTTTCTCTACGGTAGTAACGTACTAGACTCTACTCATATCTGAATGTTTGAGCTAACTGAATTCTGGGAAATCTCCTGGGCTAAATGTCAAATGATTTAATTGGATTGAATTGAAGCAGCGAAACATTTTAGTTATAGAAATCTGTCCTCCTTTGGGTCCTCGTCTTCTACAGACCGAGCCACGTGGATCAGGACTGTTATTGTGGGTCAGACCAAATACGGGAATTCCCTTTTTAGGGGCGTGGCTAATGTACAGTAGGTTATTGGTTGCTTGTGTACAGATGTTTGTTTTCATTCCTCCTGTTAATTTAATGTGCTGTGAAACGTTTCACTGTGTATATAAATTCACCAACTAACTGACTGTATCTGCAAATTGTGGAGAAAATATTTTCATTCTGAGAAAAGACTTTTGCTCGAACAGACCTCGACTCCGCCTCTAAAAAAACCCGCCCCCCCCCGACATGTAAACTAGAGCTCGGTGTAATGCCAGTGTTATGTATTTCTATTTATTGATGTCATGATAGCCTGAATAAAAACAACATGCTCGAAAGAATCTCCACTTCAAGCAAACTCCACAAATGTCATTTTCAGATTCTATTTTCTCAGAATATTACGTGTCTGGTCATCAAGGGTCAGAAAGGGGAGCGAGACCTGTGTGTTTTCATCTCTAGGAACGTCTCGCTCGTGTGTGTGTGAAATGTGAGACTGAGCCCTGACGCTAGAATCAAAGCCAGGGTCATTTAAAAGCAATAAAAGCGAAGCGAGGTCTCCTGCTGGGCAGAGCTGCTGCCAACCACAGCACCATTCATAACCTCGGCCCACTTTTATTGCTCCTTTGGATTCATCGAGCTCTCCAGGTGAAGAGGAAACCTCCGTGAGGGTTGTCTCGGCCTCCAGGAACAGGAATGGAAGACTCACTTCTTAGCTTTTATTCAGCTGTAAGACTGTGGTGTGATCAGATTATTATGCTGATGGTTAAAACGAGCGTCCGCCTGCTCTCCCTCCAGAAATCCCTGATTGACTTAATGTTACAGTGTTTGCACTTGAAATCAAACCTGGCAAAGAAAAAAATTCAGCTTTACAAAATCACAGTATTCCTCCTCCCGGCATCAACGGAAAGAACCTTTTAAACACAACTCAAATTCCAAAAAAGTGCTCTCTCAAAAAGGCTGGATGTGCCATAGCAGCGTCAAGGCTTCAGAACGTGGAGTTGCGCCGGTTTCTCCGCACCACGCAGAAGGAGACGAGGCACAGGGCGAAGACGGCGAGGCCCGTGCCCAGCAGCGCCTGCTGGATGACCTCCAGCGTCTCGACACGGGAGAAGAGCTCCTTCTTGAACATGTCTGCCGTCTCGTCGTCCATCACAGCCGTCTGGTGACACGGGGGGAGGACACGCATCAGCACGCATCCTGAGCCATGCCAGGCACCGCACGGTGTCAGCGTCTTACCTCGTTCATCCAGAGGATGGGGAAGATGGTGTAATCCTTGACCTTCTGAAGCACCCTGCAGGGAACCAGCGCTCCGTTAATTGAGTTCATTCTGACGCTGCTGAGCTAAGTTAGCCGGTAACGGTGAAGGAGAACTCACGTGATGTCCTTCGAAGGGCCGTACATCATGTTCACTTGGATTCTTTTGGCGAACCTCAGGGAGAACCCGGTTGTCTACAGGGAGAAATAGAATTACACGAGAGCTGCCGTCTGTTTCAGTCAGGCACGGTTGAGAGGACGGTGTCTCACGGGCTCCACGTCTAAGAAGGTTTCATGGTGCTCCTCGTCGGGACTCAGACCGCCGACGTCCTCCCGCAGGGACGGGCTCCCATGAAGGAAGTGTGGCAGAGAGATGAAGATCTTGGTTCCTGTCCGTGACACCTTGGATGAGTTCATGAAACATTGCGGTGATGCCCAAACCCCCAAACTCACCGTCTTTACAGGAGCTGATGTCCAGGACTCCGGCCAGCGTGCAGTTCTTGCTGGTCTTCGGGTCCATGCAGAAGCACAGGTTGTCGGGGTTGAGCGTGGGCGAGGCCAGGGTGGAGGGCAGGAGGGTGTAACGGTACACCTCGATCCCTTTCAGGTCCATGCTCCTCTCGTAGCTGGCTGACACGGACCTGAGCACCAAGACCAGAGCAGACCTCAGTTCAGACCAGTTCTGGTACTGGAAGGCTCTGACCTCTAGTGGCCGCTGAGAGGAAATCAGTTCAAAGCTGAGGGAGCCTTTTAGTCACCTGCAGATGTCTGAGGAGAAGAAGTACAGAGGCTTCTTTTTGTCCACAAACGGGGGGAAGGAGGACCCGTCTGAGAAGAGGAGGACAGATGAGATTTCAGGACACAACGCTGTCAGTTTGTTCAGCTTCATAAAAGCATGCGTGAGTTCCACCTGTCCCGTTGATCATGTTGCAGTAGTCGTTCTTCCAGAAAGGCAACTTCCTGTTTGTAAAAAAATACATTTACAGGAAAACCACACCCTCATTTCTCTAAATCTGTAAATGTGGATTCGACAGACTCACCTGTGTCCCTCCCACCTGTCGATGATCCCCACCGTCGAGACGTCCTCCTTCCCGTTGTGAACCGTGTAGTAGCCATCGTAGGTGTTGTTGTACTGGAGGGAAGGAGCAGAGCAGGTCACTTCTGAGGCGTCACCGTGTTTCTGTTGAGTGAAGCTGAAACATCGGAACACTTACAGGAAAGAACACGCCCACGGTTCGCTTCAGCATGGGGTCCCTGTAGCCCCACAGCAGCTCCCTGACCGTGCGGACCTGGAACAGCGAGGAGTTGCTCGACTTGATCAAGAACTGCAGGAAGGGATGGACCGCGGGCCCGAACATTGAATACATGCCCTGGAATAGAGCAGAGAGCGAAATGCTGAGGACAACACCGCTGCTTCAGGAGATAAGGTCCTGGTTTATGACGCAGGACACAATATAAACAGCTGACAGAGGAGGCTCTGGTTGAACTGGAGTCGTTTAGTTTGACTTGTTGGTTCAGGGCAGCTGCCTCCTCGTCCGTCTCTTCAGGCCTTGACCGGAGGGAATGAGCCCAGTGAGAGAGAATCGCTGTGCGCTTCACCTCAGGGGTCAAAGGCCAAACGGAGAAGACCCACTTACAGCCAAGGCCAGGTTGAGGGCGGTGATGTTGTCATCCTCCGGTCCCACCGACATGGACGGCTCGAAGACGGCGCAGTAGGGCAGCAGGAAGGAGACGGTTTGGTTGGGGTTGAACGTGATGTTCTCTTTGGGCAGATACCTCGTCCTGCACGGGGGAGGGTTGGATTGTTACGCGAGTGCGATGCTGGCAGAACAGGAGACACACGAGGCGAGCGATCCAACGTCACCTGTAGGTGTAGGGTCCCGTTTCCCGGACCTCGGGTCTCGCCCCCTGTAAGACCTGCTGAGGGTTCGTCACGTTGAAGAACCAGAACTGCCGGTACACAGACGCCCCGGCCGTCACCCAGTTGTCATACGCTGTCGTTCCAGGCTCGATGACGGACTCCTAAACCCAGCAGACACACAGACGGGCTATTTTTAACATTCCTCAGGACTGCCAGCAGGCCTGCTGCCCGCCTCATCCGTGCACTATTCCTCTCTCAATCGACGATTTCGTTCCCCCAAAGCACAGATGCTGATTTTGACTCTGTGCACGGATTGTTGTTTATCAGCAGCAGCTCAGAAACACACACACACACACACACACATGCGCCTCTCCTCCCGTTTCTCCTGATTCACCTTGATCTCTGCATGCACATTCACTCGCTCCCAGGGGTGAAACCCAGCACCGTACCTTCTTCACTGTGCCCTCAATGACGCTGTTGCCCACGGGGATGAGCACCCCTCCCAGGACGGCCACCACAGCCCCAATCACGGCTCCGGCTATGAGTCCGCACTCCTTGGTACAGCAGCCCATGGTGCTGTGCGTTTTCCCTCCGTGCGACTGTGTGAGTGTTTTGTCTGCCTGGCAGCCTGTTCCCCGTCTGTCTCTGTGTCAGTGGTTGTTTATCAGCAGCAGCTCAGAAACACACACACACACACACACACATGCGCCTCTCCTCCCGTTTCTCCTGATTCACCTTGATCTCTGCATGCACATTCACTCGCTCCCAGGGGTGAAACCCAGCACCGTACCTTCTTCACTGTGCCCTCAATGACGCTGTTGCCCACGGGGATGAGCACCCCTCCCAGGACGGCCACCACAGCCCCAATCACGGCTCCGGCTATGAGTCCGCACTCCTTGGTACAGCAGCCCATGGTGCTGTGCGTTTTCCCTCCGTGCGACTGTGTGAGTGTTTTGTCTGCCTGGCAGCCTGTTCCCCGTCTGTCTCTGTGTCAGTGGTGTGTGTGTGTGTGTGTTTGAGGCGGCACAGGCAGGCTGAAGCATCAGAGGAGCCTGCAGAGGCCAGGTAAAGGGACAGACGCCTCTGCACCTGTCTGATAAATGAAGCTACACAGTGAAAGGAGGGTTTAAAGGTCACCTGAGGGGGAGAGAGAGAGAGCAAGAGCTCCACCCCTCCATCTCATATCTGACTGATAACAGTCCGAGGAGAAAGTTCAACCTTCATCCAATCCTGAATCCTCATCCCAGAGCATTTATCAGACAGTTATCTGTCTCATCGTGTGTTGTTATCATTTCACAGGTGATGAAGCAGGAATCCACTCGTCTGTGCTTGTCTGTGGGCTACTTGTGTATCGGTGGGTTTAGCAGCATCAGTGGCATCTATAGGAAAGGGGCGGGGCATTGTCAGGTGAGATGGACATGTCAGGTACCTAGACTAAGCTCTAAAACACACACGCTCCAGCTGCGTGTGTTATCTGTGTTGTGGTTGCGTCATTTCACAGAGATGATAAAATTTATCGCTCTTTATCTTTCGCTTATCTTCCTGTTTGTGGTATGAATGTTATTTGATCATGTCACACACCAGGTCATTTCCTCTTGTCCCTTCCAATAAGATCCAAATCAACTAATTAATGTAAAAAATAAATTCAGCTGGTGCATAAACCAGGACTGCTCTCGTTATTTATTATCCTTTATTTCCTGCTGTCATGAGCTGTCAACACCGTTCCTTACATTCCAACATCACGGCTTCCATTGCACCCTATTTACTCATCCTGTCTTTTTTTATTTTAGTCCATCTACATCTTTATTTCCTGATGATAGATAACAATCATTGGGTGGAGTAAGAATTGAACTCTACTCAGCCTGGAGTTACAGCCTGTGGCCACTGGAGGGCAGCACCAGCTTTTGCTCCACTTCACTTCCCCCAGAGTCAATGTCTCTGTTTAGTCTAACAAAGACACAGACCTGTCAACCCGTCTCATTCTCACTGGGGATTTACAGCTCCACTGTTTGTCTTCCACCGTCTCTGTCCACATTCGGAATGGATTTCATCTTGTGTACACAGGACTGGAAGACTTCCTGCTCCTCCACCTACTGTTAATAATAATGAGACTGTTCATGTTTGTACAAAATAACCTTGAGCTGCATCCCAGCACACACAGTTAGGCCTTGATAGCAAGTAGAACACAACAGAGTACCGTGGATTCATAATAAAAACACTGAAAAGTCATAAAAGTAAGCAGAGATATAGAAACCCTCACAAAGACCAGTACTGTCCTTTTCAAAGTATTTTCTGTGCGAGATAAGACCACATAACCTTTTTGTGCGACTCAGGGATTCACCCTCTGTGTCCTGTTATCTCGAACCATGAGAGGGCCCGGCGGCCGAGGGAAACCTGCACCTGCACCTGCAACGGAAAAGAAAGGTCAGCGTCTTACATTTGCATGTGCTCCCAAAGTTGAAATGAAAATGTGACAGTGGTGGGTGAGATAAAGTGTGAACCGTGGAAGTGTTTGAACATTCTGACTGACACACACTTGTCTCTGTCCAACAGATTAAATTATTTAAACCACAAACAATGGTCGCGGGGCACTGAATGAGCCCGTCACGGTGGGAGGGTCAGTTACCATGGCAACACCACCTGTATGTGACACTTACCATATCATATATATATATATATATATATCCCTAAAAGGAAATGTACACAATATGAGCAGGCAAATATTCAGATATACATGAGTGTTTTAGTATGTGTGTAGTTGTTTTGTATACACTCTTACTGTTCCAATGTTTTAATACAATAATAAAAGTTACATATTCACACATATTCAATGTAAACATGGTGAGTTGCTGTTGTCAAGCTGTGGATCTGCTGCTTACACAAAGTTATGACCGTTAAAACACTTCTGGTTAGGGCGTCTACCTTCAAAGTTAAAGCATCAGGATTTTAAAAAATGCAATCCTTGGTGTTTTTAAAGCAACACACACAAGATGTTCAAAATTCGAACCTAATGGCACTAGATTGATTGACTGAATAAAGTATATGCGATACTGCTGTTGACAGTGATTTTGTATTGAGGAAATGAGGTTTTGAGGAAGTGCCAGACTTTTATTGTGAAGGACGGCTCCGGAAGTGAGCGCCTCCCGGAGCTCGGTTTCTCCTCCAGCCGCAGCTGCCCGGGCACCAGCAGCAGTCAGCGCCGCAGCGAATGGAGGCGAGCGGGTGGGAGAGAGCCACATCTCCGCGGAAACACCCTCGGATGTAGCGAGGACTACATGCTCTGCTTCGGCGACCGGACATTTCCCTCGGGCGGAAGAACCGACGCACACTTTTATTTCTTTTTGAAGAAAAGTCGCATCGCTTCCCCTTTTTTTCCTCCTCCTGACGAGAGACCGTAAAAAAGGGCGTGTGTGCGGGTGACGGCAGATCGGGACCGCTTCACTTCGATGTCGGTGTAAAGACATCCGTCTGTTGTTTTAATCCGAATCGAACAGCACCTGGATCCGGACGGTGTCGAGCATGGGTTGCACGCTGAGCACCGAGGACAAGGCGGCGGTGGAGCGCAGCAAGATGATCGACAGGAATCTGCGGGACGACGGGGAGAAGGCGGCCCGGGAGGTCAAGCTGCTGCTGCTGGGTGAGCACCGCGGCACGGAGGGAGGGAGGGAAGGGAGGGGGCCGGGGCGGCGGAGAACTTCTCCCCGACCGCGGAGCGAGCTGAGCGGACACACAGCGGAGGAGAACCCCCCCCCCCCCCCCGGTTCATGAACGCTGAGGCGGCGTCGCTTGAGTTTCAATTCCGCATCGCTGGCTCCCAGTCCGACCCCATCTGTCCCCCGCCTATAGCTCCAGCTGTTCCTGTTGTCCCCTGTCCCCTGTGCGATGCCGGGACCATTAGACACCCACTCTGACTCTGAAACTAAAATTTAAAAATCATCTTCATCCATCTCTTAACTTTCCACCCCAACCCACATCCATTGTGATCACCACAAAATGACCCTTCCCCAGTTAATGGTCAACGGTTAATGGGTAAATGGCTTTATGACTGGAGACAAATGTGTCCCCTGCAGTTGGAACAACAACAGCTTAGAGGGTTGGCAGCAGTTTGGTCCTGGAGTTGCTGACGTCTACGAAACATTCAGATTATTCGCGGCCGCGATGAAGACTTTTCTACGGCAACTCCCAAGATCCCACGCTGCCTCGAGGCGTCGTCCAACCAGGTCCCCAGTCCTGACCCCCAGCGTTCTGAGACTGACGTTAGTCAGTGCTTTGGTCTGAAACGTAATGAACTGTCAGAAACAATCACTGATGTTGTTCTGTGGCCCGGCCTCGCTCCCTGTTGGTCTGGAAGTCAGATCCTGCTCAGTGGAAGGTTCATTTTGGGCTGAGAGGAGGGGGGGGGGGGGGGGGTTACAGGAAATGGCAGCGTGATAGCAGGGGGGGGGGGGGGGGGGGGGGGGGGGGGGTTACAGGAAATGGCAGCGTGATAGCAGCCGGTTAAACCAAATGGCCCAGCAGCTGTTTAGAGATGGAGTCTTTAAATCTGGCCTGACTTGTGTTCCTTTCACATCCTCTAGGGTCAGAGCCACACACAGGTTGTTTCCAGCGATTCACAGTGAAATCCACTTTGAGGATGCATCACTTCATTATTGGAAGTTTGAGCCCTGTTCCCAGCACGCTGTGACGTGCGTGCATGTCCCTGCACGTCAGTCTCTCACTTTCAGAGTCCGTGCAGTCGGGTGGCATCGCTCGCTTGTGTTGTCCTTGTAAATACAGACCATAGGTGAAAAACTTTTCCACCGGCCCTTCAGGTGGCCGGCTTTGGGAACTGTTGACACACACACACACACAGTATGTGGGTGAGCAGGACACACACGCTGAGGCCAGCATCAATAGCAGGCAAACACCCGACAGAAGGCCCAGTACACGAGCTGCTCCGGCCCGTGTGGCCCGGTCTGGGAGCCTCAGACAGATAGACACCGTGTCTTCATGTTCCTTTCCTCCCTCGCCACAGCCACTGTCTGTTCCTGTTGGTGTTTGTGAACACTTCTTAGCATTTCAGGGAGAGACGGGGGCATCGGAGGTGTGAGCGCTGATTTGTCTCAACACGAACGTACATATTTCCTGGTTCAAGGTAGACTGCATTCCTCAGGTGCTGGGGAGGCCCGATGGGGCCTGCTGAATGAACGGGAGCGTGTTGGGTCAAGTTTCTGTCGTGCTGCTGTCGGCTGAATAGGAGTTTTCTTCAGCAGCTCCAGAGTTCTGCCCCTGGTAGGAAAGCTGTTTTTGTTGTGAAAGCCGTGTCCATGGCTGCCGTTGGCTCGCCACCCGGCCACCGGGGCCCGATGCGTCCAGCGTGGTCGCTTCTCAGGTTAGTGCCACGCAGAGGGCCCCGTAAGATGAGAACACTCCCAGTGACTGAAGCATTAAACATTAAGGGGCCTTCGTTACAGGAGCTGCTGATTCACAGGCAGTTCTGCAGCAGACGGAAGACTAGAAGTCAACAAAACGTGTCTTGATAGGAGGACGACAGGATCAGACCTGTCATATTTACTCAGTTTGACCATGGCGCTTAATCGGGATCGTTTGAGTTGATGAATGACATCATTTGACTTTGATAAAAAAAGCACTGGGCCTGGAAACAGATACGGATCTTTGTGAGTCGAGTCCAAACCTGCTGAGAGACTCAGGTTTCTTCTGTCTCTGTAGAAAAAGTGAACACATTCTCATTTAGCGCTCCATCTTTATTTGGCTCTCCCTTTCCTTTCATCTCCTGCACCCAATTATCCGACTATTCATATCTACATGCTAAAATAGATGACAATTTCCGCAGCCTAATTACTCCTTCTATAGCTGTCCGGTAACAGTGGGAAGATTCTATTAATAACGTCTCAGCCTTTGTCTAACTTCTGTCATTGTTCTCTCCTCAACGTGTCCCATCTCTTTCTCACCGTCAGTGGCTGGTGACACTGGGTTCCCCCACAATTAAAAAAAAAAGCCCTTTAATGAATTCATTCCTTCAAAGACTTGAGTCATTCGGTTCCATCGATCTGCCACCCACAGACGGGTCACTGGGATTTATCGTGGTCAGCATCGCTCGCCGCGTCCTGGTCCGCCACCAGTGAGTCACACTAAAATCCTGCCAGAGGAAGAGGGGAGAGAAAAGAGGAATTAACTGAAAAAAAATGACTAGCAGAAAATGTTAAAGAGGAAGAGGGAGTGAAAGTGAGAGATGGACGGGTCTCCTCGTCCCATCGATTTGAGCCTGAAGCGAACATGACGTACGACTCGCAGGAAGAAAGTTAAGCCGTGTTTCAGATGTTCCAGGTGAATTAGCATCGATGTATTGTTAATCTATGGAGGCTGATTGGGACCATTCATCACACTAACTGGCCCCTGCTGCCGCCGGCGCACCTCGAGGAAGATCGACCACAGGGAGTTCCAGGAGGGAAGATGCATTTGCGGTGGGCCGATGGAAACTGCGCTGCAATCAGAGGGGAGGAGGAGGAGAATGAATCCACATTTTCACTGCCACGGTTGGCTCAGATTTTCCTAAAATAGTTTGAACCACCAGAAACAGAAACCAGCTGCTGCAGTGGTTTGGGCGGTGGAGCTGTGCTGGGCCGGGTGTGTAACATGACTCTGCATGAGTCGCTGAGGCCTGTGTTTCCACGTCTCCCTGAGCGCTCTGTGTCTCCAGGAGTCACAATCAGGACAAGTCTTGTGTTTTTGCCACATCCAGCGTTCGCAGTTTTTCGTCACTGGCCCAACAGCCAAAGAATGAAAATAACCTTTTCTCCATCATGTAATAATTACAGGGGCCACATCTTGCAACACTCACAGTGCGTTTCAGTCATTTCCTCAGGCATCATTTGACATCATCAGAGAGCACGGCGCTCTACTGACCGCCATCGTCAGCTTGTGACCTCATCACCAACGGGGCTTCACTTCAACTTAACACTCCATCCCCCGTCCGCTCAGCTCTTGAAGATGAATGAGCGTCTTTTAACGAGCGGTCAGTGGCGATCGAACCCTTGCACCCCGTTGTGTATTCCTCGGGCCTGGAGGCTCTGACAGGAGCCACGCCCTGATGATGATGCTGACATAAACACGTAGCTCACGTCTCGTTGATTCCAGCGAGGCTTCGGCTCTGGATTCATGAGTCAACGTGCTCCTTACCTCAGCAACGTCTTTAGCTGTGGACAAACACGTCTCTGACACAATTTGGTTTTTACATTTTTGCAATTCGAAGCTCGTGATTCATCAGACAGCTCTGTTGATGTTGTGTTTCTCAGCAGCTCACGCCCATCGGAGTCATGTGGTCGCTTCAATGCGAGGACCTTTCCTTTTCAGTTCAGAGCTGGAAACTGAGTCAGAACAGGAAGTAAATTATTATTATGACCTCAGCCGTGAAGATGTGGCGGCAATTCTTCGTTCCATGTTTATCAAAAGTCAAAAGTTCAGATTAAGTTGGTTGAAATGGTTTCTTTCTTAAAGGAGAAGTCCGAATGTCTTTCCTCATTTTTATAGGGGATTGCTTCAGTGTGTGAGTGTGTGTGAGCTCACAGACACTGGGCTTTCCTGTGGTCCACGTCGACACACACACACACACACACACACTCTCTGCCTGTGCCCGGTCGAGCAGCGAGGTACATCTGCCGCCGGCTGCGTGGCGAGTTCCACAGGGATTCACACAGCTGAGTGTTTAGCCTGGGAGCACGGTGTGCTGCCACTGTACTCACACACACACACACACACACACACACCCCCTCCCTCCAGGGCCCTGCATCACCCGGGTGGTGACACGTAATTAAAATAATGTGTCCTCAGGTGGATCTCATCCAGTTATACTGGAGGTGAAGTGCCAGTGCTGTCCTCTCAGCATGCAGGGAAAGTTTGTTGGAATCCAGACGTGGCACATGGCTGTGCAGTACGTGAATACTTCATTACCCGTCCTGTGTTCAGTGTATTTTTATACTGAGCACGAGTCAAAACGCAGCGTTGCCGTATTTATCTGTTTCCGCAGCATCAAGGGAAGTGGAACTAGATTGAGGGGGGGGGGTGATTTATTATGCAAGAACAAACCATCCTGCCTCTGCCAACAGTGTCACGCTCTAAAGATGGCGTCAGGTGTAGAGCCAGCCGTGTTGACGTGAGGGAGCAGCCGCTCTCAAGCGGTTTGAGAAATCCTCCCCAGTGGCAGCGTTACATCACTGACAGCCCCCCCACCCCCCCCAGTGCACGTTAGTCGATGTGGTGTTGTTTTGTGTTGCCAGGGACGTCAGAGTCGGATCATAGATGGCGAGATTTAAATCAAAGGCCACTTCCATGTGAGTGGATACGAGGGCATCGAACACAGTGGAGGAAAAAGAGCAGCAGATGCATAATGCATCCAGCGTGTCTCACACACACACACACACACAGAGCCTCCTCAGGTGACTGTGGCCTCACGCTACACATGTCCTGGATCTAGCGAGGGCCGTTGCCATGGTGCAGTGACGTTGGAACGATCGGAGAAGCAAAAAGCCGATCCGACGGTCATGATTCGCCTCATCCTCTCCTCCCCCCGTTCCCCCTCTCGTCCCCCCGTCCCCCCGTCCCCCTGCTCTTGCCGTCAAAGCGTTGTCTCGGCGGTGCCTTCGCCATCCTGAAGTGACACCACCGTGTTTTCTTAACCAGCTGATAATAGTCGGTGTTTACTGTCAAGTCACACAGCAGAGAGTGTGATGCAAAGCTGCTGTTGATAACATTCCACACAGTGCTTACACACACACACACACACACACACAGGGAAGTGAAGCATACGCAATCACTGAACAGTCATCTGACCGAGCTCGCTGGTGTTGACTAATCAGTATCTTAAACTGGAGCTGCCTGGAGCGAAGGCCTGACCAGAGCTTTAAAGAACACACACACACACACACAGTTCCTCGGCTCTGATGGAATGCAGTGGTCTCATTGTCACGTCATGTTTTGCTGTTCTTGCTGACCTGTGAATAAATGGCGTGTGTCGTTGCAGGACATCACTAATTAGATGATGTCATATTTCCAATATTAAACCTCTTTTTACGTCTGTCTCTTCCAGGGGCCGGTGAATCGGGGAAGAGTACAATTGTCAAGCAGATGAAGTGAGTTCATGGAATACACCCCTCCATGTCATCACACGCACAGAGGATTCTTGTCAAACTGTTATGACAATACAATTATAACACAAAATATAAAAAAAGAAATAGAGCAGTAAATCTGAGAGTAAGTGCGTCGGCGTTCCACTGAGTATTTAAAGGGTTGTTAAATGAGAGCTGAGGAGAAAAGAGGTCAGGAAACAGCCAGTGGATTCCTGACCCCCCCTCCCCCTCTCTCTGCAGGATCATCCATGAGGCGGGCTACTCAGAAGAGGAATGTAAGCAGTACAAGGCCGTGGTTTACAGCAACACCATCCAGTCCATCATCGCCATCATCAGAGCCATGGGCCGCCTCAAGATCGACTTTGGCGACGCCGCCAGAGCCGTGAGTGTCTGCGTTTGATTCGCGGAACGTGAATCGCGTAGCTGTGGTCATGCATGCAGGGGCTGTTTATCAGTCATTAAAATGTATTTTTGTAGCAGTAAATTCAAATGAAACGCTTTGACGCCGCGTTGTCTTTGAGAAATGTCCCCACTGGGACTGAAAGAACAAAGAAAGAAGTGTCCTGACAAACCCTGCCACTGGTGTTTCAGCCTGAATGTGAACAGCAATAGAGGCGAAAATACTTTCAAATACTTCCACTGACGCCGCCTTTGTCTCGCCGGCCAGGACGACGCGCGGCAGCTCTTCGTGCTGGCCGGCTCGGCCGAGGAAGGCTTCATGACGGCAGAGCTGGCTGGGGTCATCAAACGGCTGTGGAAGGACGGAGGCGTTCAGGCCTGCTTCAGCCGCTCCCGCGAGTATCAGCTCAACGACTCGGCAGCATAGTGAGTCACACACACACACACACACACACATCAGTGCACGTTTCCAGGGCAGTTTGGTTTTCATTAGTTATCGGAGCATGCGTGTCGGCGGCCTGCACCTGTCCGGACTTTCAGACTGTCAATATTTGTCCTCCTCCGTCGGCTGCAGAGAATCTGCCGTGTTTGACCTTGCACCCCAGCGCGGGAACATTAGCTTGAAAAGTGAAATCGCACACAAACAAAATCCTCCCAACCGTTCCTCTCCTCGCTCGCCTCCAACGTTGAGCAACGGCCCTTGGCGTGGAAATGAGTGACATCATCAGGCAGCTCCTGAACAAACAGCAGCTGTGACGACACGGGCCCAGGGAGCCGCGGTGGTTGGCCATTTCCTAATTGGTTCCTCTAATCCTGCCGTGCGGGGCTTTTCATGAATAAGAAACACTATTGTTAAACCTTCTGTATTTTGTTCCTTCACTTAATACCCTGGAAGACAAACAACAGGCCTGTTTGCTGCGAGGAGAGATTACTTGTGTTTGTCTGGTAGGAAGTGGAGGAGGTCACTAATCTTTCCCCCTTCATCAGCACTGACCTTGAGGCCGGGTGGCGTGCGCGCGTGTGCGTGTTCCTCCACGTGTCATAAACATCTTACACCTGGAACCAAAGATACTAAAATATTCTAGATAAACACCCGTGCTTCATGCACAGTGAGAACTGGCTTGTTTTTGACACTGGATTAAAAATAGAATTAAAAAGGTTAACTTGAGGATAAAAAATAAAAAATAAAAACTTGACTAAAATGTCATAAATTCAGTTAAATAGAGTGCATGTTGTTTTGCTGTGTGGAAGTTTGGGGGATTTTTGTTTTTTGTGTACAGGGGCATTTTATTGAGAGGAATAAAAAAAAGCTTAGAATCCACTTGAAGTTGAGACCTCAGCCAAGGCCCTAGGAAGGAGAGGAGTGTTCATGGCTGGATTCCTCCCTGGGACATCTGGAGGAATCTCTCCCAGTGTCAGAGCGTGGAAACGAATCCTGATTCTCTTTGTTGTTGGGAACCTGCTGCTCCATCCCATTCAGGCCCACAGCTGCAGTTTAACACACTCGCACGTCGATCGTTATTTATTTTATTGACAGACTATTGTCTGGATTTATGAGACAACTCAAATGAGGTTTTCCACGGGAATGTTTGAATCGTGACTTGTTTTCCCCCCTCGATGCTTCTGCTCCTCACCTCCTTTGATTCTTCTGACCCGTTTCTTTTTCCTCCCTCCTCCTCCTCCTCGCAGCTACTTGAACGATCTGGACAGGATATCCCAGGCCACCTACATCCCGACCCAGCAGGATGTGCTGAGGACCCGAGTCAAGACCACAGGCATTGTGGAGACGCACTTCACGTTCAAGGACCTGCACTTCAAGTGAGAGCAACCGTGCCGCTGGATTCATTAGGTTTCCTTCCTGTCGCTGACTCACAGGCTCCAATAGAAATCCCCTTCGTTGCATGGGCAGCTGTGGGTTGCGACACGCCGATGACTCAAGACGCAGGCGCTGAGGCTTATCCTCTGAGGGTCAGGAGAAGCCCGGGCGCTAACACGTTCCGTGTCTCTGTCCCCCAGGATGTTTGACGTCGGCGGTCAGCGATCCGAGAGGAAGAAGTGGATCCACTGCTTCGAGGGTGTGACCGCCATCATCTTCTGCGTGGCCCTCAGCGACTACGACCTGGTGCTGGCCGAGGACGAGGAGATGGTGAGTCGCTGGTGGCGGGTCATAGATGCTCGCCGTGGGAAGCAGCGACTGACGTCCTGCTCCCTCTCTCCTCAGAACCGAATGCACGAGAGCATGAAGCTGTTCGACAGCATCTGCAACAACAAGTGGTTCACGGACACCTCCATCATCCTCTTCCTCAACAAGAAAGACCTGTTCGAGGAGAAGATCAAGAAGAGCCCTCTCACCATCTGCTACCCGGAGTACGCAGGTGAGCTCGCCAGCGTCTGAGGCTGAAGCCCCGACGCCGAACCCAAACGTCTGTGGTTGTGATTTCGCGCTCGTCCTATTTTCCAGGCTCCAACACGTACGAGGAGGCCGCCGCCTTCATCCAGTGTCAGTTCGAGGACCTGAACAAGCGGAAGGACACCAAGGAGATCTACACCCACTTCACCTGCGCCACTGACACCAAGAATGTGCAGTTTGTGTTCGACGCCGTCACCGACGTGATCATCAAGAACAACCTGAAAGACTGTGGTCTCTTCTGAGGACAAGGCCACAAAGACGAGGGCTCTTTTTTTCTAGGTAAGGAGGGAGCCTGGTTCGGTTCAAACCTGCGTTTAGCACACTGGCTGCGATCGGAGCGAAGCTGGAGTCGACCACAGACGCGCAGACTAATCGGTCTTCATCAAAAACCCTAATTTAATCACTGAATCAGTGGCATCTTCTATTAGAGGCCTAAATGGATTTTATGCTCCATTTGGATGGCGGTGAAGCGTTAGCGTCGAGCTCCTCTGCCCCCCTCCGTTCACGTGTCTCTGGTCTTGTGTCCCCAGGCGGCGGAGCCAGCTTCCTGTGCGTCCTGAGTCGGGAGGACCAGTCGCGGACCAGTGCTGTACTATATGCCACTTTTAACAGCTTTATTTATGTTTTTGTCTTGGAACATTTTTGAACTAGCGTTGAAATTTGTGTAGGATGTTTGTATCATTGTAAAAGCGTCGCAGCAAATTTCACACTTTTTTTAAAAATTTGTTTTTACTCTTTGTGGAGGTGGAGGCGATCACATCTTTTGATTTTTTGCTGTTCCTTCTGCCGCTGTCTCTGGAAAAGGAAACTTTGCTGTCGGTGGACATTCTTCTTTTCTTCCTAACCTTCAGCCGAAAGGGAAGAGGAGAGGTTCGACTCTGAGTCCAGTTTGTTGGTACTTGTGCCTTCGCATGCCTTTTACTGCGGTCGTAGTCCTGATGCTTGTTCTGTTGCCTGCTGACTTGTTCTCGACATTAAGAGCTAAACTGTTTTCATATGTTAGTGTCCCTGCTATCTTCTATGTGCACACCACTGAGCTAACAGGAGGAGGAGGAGGGGGTCTCCCTCCGCTCTGAAAAGGTACATGGGTCGTCATGGTGACCAACATGTAGCCTCCACAGTCCACTACCCCCACGTTACCCGCTAGGACAAGGCCCGGCCTCGCTGGCCGACCACACAGTTCGATACTGAGATGTTTATTGTTACCCCACAGATCTGGGGTCCGGGTTTTTAAACGCTGTGTAAAATAATATCCCTCCTTCCCAACCACTGAGACCATGGTGAGCGGAAAACGCTCCTGTGTTTTAAAGTACAAAGACCAGAGCTGGCACATTTTACTGTATATTTTAATGTATTCAGAGGAGGGAAAAGAAAAGGTTGTTGTAAAGGAGAGGACGCAGCAGAGTGGGGGGGGTGAGGATCCGTGGAGAAGGAGCTGATGAGTCATGAGGTGACGGGAGTGACGAAGGTCGAGGGAGAGCTGCTCCGTGGTTCTGAGACCAGTGATGGTGGGTCACACGGCCCTGGATCTGTTCATGTAAAGAAACTGCCACAACTGTCAGTGTATGTGTATGTTCTCCACAGAAGGAGGATCTTTGTAGACTCATCTCCCTTATTTTGCTAATAAAAACCAGTTACAAACCACTGCCGTCACCGTCCTTCATGGAACTGCTGGTGTCTCCTCGGCCGGCCAGCAGGGGGCGCTCTGCGTGTCCTGGCCTCGTGTTGCAGCAGCTGTCATGTCCACGTTTGTCTCCGGAAGTCCAAATCCATGTCCATTTAAGACAGAAGTTGGACTCCATCCGTGCAGCCGGCTGCTGCGAGAGAAGGTCGACGAGCATCGCCGCAGCGGACGAAGAGATTCAGACGTTCGCTCGGCCCCAAATTCAACTGAGCAGCAGCCATTTTGGAAGCAGGCCACCGCGAGGCCCGGGAATGTTCGACAGGAACGAACCTGACGTGCAAACACCAGAGACACGTGGACGCGTCTTCAAGATTCACCTGAAGCAGAGGAAGTGAAAGCTCAGGTGAGTCCCTCACTGTCTCTGTCCCTACCGTGCTACCTGTGCTGCTGACCTATGACCCATGACCCATGCTCATGTATTTATAGCATCTTTAAAGATGAGAGGAGAAGACGGAGCGACGGCAGCCGAGGGTGTAAATAAATGCAACAATGGAGGCATTTTCTCTCTGTTGTTACCGTCTCAGTCCCCTATCCCGTCCTCCGGGGACAGCAGAGATAAGACGCACTCGTCATGTTGGACAGGCGAGCGAGACTCTTCACATTCTTCCACTCTTCTTCTCCGTCACGCTGTCGAGCCTGTTCCTGGGGCCCCGTCGTTCATGTGGATTATTTATAGTTCACAGTTGTTTTTTAATCACATAACTCTTGTATCTAGCGACGGATTTCTATTTTCCGCCGCTGCGGCCACGCGCTCCTCAGCGGCCTCTCACCACCAGGGTCGCGGATGTTTACGGTCGGCCGCGCAGATATTAAACAGACTTTCTAACACGGGGCGCGTCAGAAACGCCAGCGTGCAGATGGCTCTGATCCCTGGAATTAGGGCCTGAGGGGGGACCAGTCAATATGTCCACAATTGTGTTTGTTCTCTTCTGATGAAGACAATCTCTCCAGAAGGCCCTGAAGGCTTCTCTTCACATTTAAACCAATTGAGTTTTAGGGTCAAAGGTCAGGTTTTCTCTGCTCTAGTAAAATATATACATATATATATATATTTATATCTGAAATAGCTCTGTGCTAATTGGGCGCAAACACAAATAGAACCTTTTCAAGTAACGACACAAATTCTTTATATATTTTATTAAGATGACTATTACCCATCAGCCCCTGTTTGTCTCTGACGTCATGTGACACCAGACTTCAGACGTTCTGGAGCTCCTCTTCATCCTCACGTCTGTGTGTGGGAGGGACGAATGTGTGCGTTGCTGCGTTTTATATGTGCGTGTGTGTGTGTGCTGTCTGTTGTTCTGCTCGTCATCTGCTCGCTGGCCATGTTCATTCAGTCTGCAGATTGCAGCTTTCATCTCCACACACACACACGCACACACGCACACACGCTGCCCGTGATGTCACTGATTCCGTGCTCCATGGCAACAGTGAGGGAGGAAGTGAGAGAGAGGGAGGGAGGGAGAGATAGAGGAGAGATATTCCTCCATGGTGAGAGGATGAGGCTGTTATAAATAGCTCCTGACGAAGAGGCTGGGCAGGCCTTCGTCAGAGGTGTTTTGCTGAGGGCACCACCCCCTCGTCCTCGGGCCCGCAGGAGAAACTTTCTGTCAGTTATTTTCAGACTCTGTCTGTCACGGAGGAAGGTGGAGCTGCGAGTGGAATGGCCTGAAAACGGCATCTGGCAGGGACACGGGCCGACGCCCCTTCCTGCCCCCCCCTCCCTCCTCACTGGGCGGCTCGGTTGCTGCCAGTGGAACCGGCGCGAAGCGTCCAATTTGTAAAATGTATGAAGGTGCATCTAGTTGTTTGTACCCTGGAGGCGGGGCAGGGGGCGGGGTCATGGAGTCCTTCAAGAGGTCACAAGATGAAGCTGAGATGTCAGTGGATGATTTACGAGGTACGTGCACGTTGTGCTGTACGGGATAATGATGACGGGATGACCAGTGGGAGCGTGAACGTTAAAGAGCGTTAAAGAGATTGAACAGGCTGGCGTGTTTGAAACGTTCTGACGCTAGAGGTGAAATGAGGTCCACGGTCACCACATGTCGTCCATCTTTAAGTCTCCATGTTTAAATTAAGTGAAGGGCTCAGTGCCCCCCCCCCCCTTTGCTCCGGCCATGTGATCTTCTGACGACGACGTGACGATTAAACATGGAACATTAATGGTCACATGGGCTCCTTGAGCCACGCTGCCCCCCCCCCCCACACACACACACACACGTTCTTCTATCGCCCGTCCACAGAATAACATGTTGCTGCAGACTGAACTGGATTTGAACTTTCCAAATATCCTCAGTGATGAAAGTGGTCGACTGTCACGCTCGTGTGATTGGCCACTGAGGTGCGTTGAAACACAATCAGCTGTGACAGAGCAGAGCGCTACGTGGACACTGAGCGGTGAAAGGGTCAGCGGCGGGGGAGGCCGTTGGCGTGCGTCTGGCTGACCCTCCCCTCCTCCAGCCTTCTGCCAGTGAATCACTTGTTATTCACTAAACTGTGGCATCAAATCACATTCTCCCACTTTTGTTTTGCAAATACGACAAAATCCGCTTCCATTCGCTGGCAGGTTTTTCCAGCGCCGCGTCATTTCCTGAGCCCAGCACCTGCTCTGAGTCAGAGGAAGAGGAGGAAGCGGCTTGTTATGTCATCTCATGAGCTGATGAAGGCAGCGGTTCTTAATGGGCTGGCAGCCCGACACTCATCCATATTTAATCCTGTAAATGGTCGTTCAGAGGCACTTCCCCTGGAATCCGATGCCTAATTAGCGAAAGGAAGAAACTTCTCTGGAGCAAAGCACATAATCAATAGGAGCCAGAGTTATTGGCTTCTCCACATCTGATCCCCTCTGTTCCTTTAAGCCACAAAACTCCCTTCAATTATTTATCAGCCTGTGGCTGCTCACCTGCATGTCTGCACGTCCCCTCCACACACACACACACACACACACGCCTCATCTCTGAATCCGGATGTCCACACGTCGGGGGGAGAGAGGGAGGAGAGAGGGAGGAGGGTCAGAGTGGATTCACCACAGCCTCTGTCCATGTAATGGCTCTGTGCATTACCCAGAAGGCCCTGGGAGGCCGGCTCATCTGCTGCAAGGCTTTGAAAGAAATATGCGTTTCACTCGTTAAAACTCCATTTGACAGTCACCAATAAATGATTGTCACGTTTCAGGAAATGTCAGTAAACGCAACACGTGGCTTGAAGTTTGTGAATTCGATTCCAACAGTGTATTCGTTGGACAGAAACGTGGAGGCCTGGCTTCTTTCTCAGCCTGATTCGTCGTCCGCTTCCTCAGAGCTCCCTCTAGAGACACGTGTCCCTCACTGCATCCGTCCAAGTTTGTCCTGATGGTGTGGACCGCCAGTGGCTATTTAAAGAACCCAGATCTCCGTCTGATGACGGCAAGGACCCCTGTCGCCGTGACAACGGCACATCAACCAGGGACACTTGTTGACCACCATGTCACCACAGTGGACATCCAGTTCAATGGAGGATTACCAGTAAAACCAGTCACCATTGAGCAGATCAATGTGCTGCACACCTACTACCCACAATCCTCCACGGGGCTCTTCTGAGAAAGTCGTGCTGCAGGGCTGTTGCCGAGGGCAACAATCACAACATGGTATGTCATCATCATCATCATCATCATCACCACAGTTCCAGTATTACACGAGATAATACTGCACTACCGCCCCTGCCTCCAGCAGATGGCAGCATGGCAGCTTCTCTCTGCCTCCTCAGATGGACACGTCAGAGATGACGTCACTGAGCCTGACTCTTTGAATCGTTCATCTTGAGGAAGAGATTACATTAAGAGGCTGAGCAGATAAGATGATTGAGACCCGGGAAGTTTTGATCATATCACGTTCTTGATATGAAGAATATCAGAAACAGCACTTCTATGTGCAGCTGGCGCGGTGATAGGAGGTCGTCCTCGGCTGACCTCTGGCCTCCTCGGATCCCAGTGAACTGGAGGTTGTGTTGACTGCAGCCACTTGTTTATCTTTCTAAAAACGTTCTTTGATTCTGTTAAAATATTCACACTCAACAAACCTAAACCATTTCCCACTTTCCAGCGAGCCTCAGCTGCAGCATCGCCTCCATCTAAAGGTAAATCATTTTCAAACATCCCTCATTAATTCCTGATTCTCCCTATTGTTTCTCTCCACACGGATGGAGAGAGAAAGTGAGTCTGTGCCGAGATTTATCTGTTAATAACCTTTTTTACTGGAGTGTTTAAAACATCTGCTGCAGCTCCGTGCAGCGGCAGCGAGTTCACGCTCACGACCCGTCGCCGAGGAGAGTTTTCAGACTCGAGCGCAACTTCACAGCACATCAAATAACGCCTTTGATCTGGGCCTAATATTCCCACTTAACCCCCTACCTGCAGGCGCACGCCGCCATGCTTAATTCCGGCTTCTTGTTGCTGCACCATCAGAGCTGTCAGGAACGGAGGCGCTGCGCTTGTTTTGGCCTCAGTCCTAGTTTGAACCGCTCATCTGTATTCCTGCCGGACGCTCTGACATTAAAGTACATCGCCGCGGCAAAGGCCCGCCTGTCCCGCAGCGAGGGAGCTCATCTCTATTTGCCGCGGCGACAGCTCCTCCATTTATTCTTTATTCCGTTTTAAATCTGCTCGGACACTTGAGTCGTCCCCCAGGGCGCGTTTGTTGGACCCCAGCAGTTTCCTGTCTGCGCCCTGCGTGCTCTGCCACCGCCGCCGATTCGTGTTTGTCGAGCACTTAATGTTGTCACCGTCTGTTTTTAATCATGAGTTGTGTTTGTCCGGAGCCGATTCAATTATTCATGGTGTTTGCTGTGCCGCAGCAACGTCGTCCGCGCGAATTAAACGCCAACAGAAATCCAGGAAGCAGGAAATGAAAGAGCCGCCCATCTGCGAGACTCCGGGTGCGAGGGACGTGTTGTGAGCTGTAAAAATCTCCCCCAGGTTCATTTGTCAGCGACGGCAGCGTAACTCACAGAAATGAGATCAATAAAGAGGATTTCAGCCGGCAGACTGAGAGGGTGTAAAAGGCTGTGAGGAGCAGCTGGGGAATTCACACAGAAAATGTGCATTATATGAGCTGGTGTATAACCTGAGATGATCTTCACACCAGACGTCATTCATGCGTCTGCACAAGTAGGTCACCTGAATAAAAGAAGTAAGAGAACCAAACGCTTGAAGCTCTGGGCTTCCTCTCACAGACAGACAGCTCCAGGATGAAGCAGATGCTTCAGCTTTAGATGTGGGCATCGAGTTCGCTGGAATAAAAAGACGAGGGAACGGCGTGGCTTTATTCCAGCGCCCGCTCCCTCCTCCAGTCAGCGACGCCGTGATGTGATGTGAGAGGCTCTCGCCGTCACGTGGCGTTTGACAGGCATCACTTTCAGCTGCGCTGTCAAGGCTCGAGGGAGGAGGAGGAGGAGAGATGCTCGTCACCACATGTCTGACAAAATTAGCGATTCCATTTGGGGACGGTCAGCGACATGTTTGTTCCCTCCCCTCAGCTGAGGTAAGACCTCCGGCAGAGCCGAGGGTCAGCTCAGGTGACGGGAGGCTGCATCCAGAATCACAATGCTTCGTGAAGCAGGAAAATACCAACGGTGTGAAGCCATCTTTGTTCGAGCACACCTGTCGAGCTCGTGGTCGACCTGGGCGACCTCATCTCCTCTCCGAGCTCATCGGCCGCCAGATGGAGCGCGTGGAGGCGGGATCCAGCTCAGGAGCCCGTGTCCACGCGGTGGAGTCACGAGGAGCCTCACTGGCTCCGTCCTCGCTTCACCCGCCGTTATTCCATTTTCCTCGGGCGGAGATTCACCTCCAAAGCTCCACCCCCGATCCCCGGCGGCGTCTCCCGGCCGCCAGACAGGGGTCGGCTCTGTTTGCTGCTTTTTCTTTTGTTTTTAACTTTTCATTCCTTCCTACGCTGCAGGAAAAGTTCCCCCTGCTCCGCGTCCTCGGCCCTGAGCGGAATTTTAATCCTGCCGACACTCGGGCACGACAAGGCCATTACTCATCCTGTCTGAATGCTGATGGCGGAGTTTAGCCCTGAATGAAAAACACCGGGGTTCAAACTCCAACGCCGCTCAAATTATCTGCTAAGCTTTTAACCACCTCTCCGTCCCGGGTCATATGCAAATCTAATGACACTTTTAATGGACTTTGTTAAAGTCTGACACGTCTCGATCCATTTCCTGTCGCATACGCCAGCCGCCGCCGCCTCGCCCTCGGCTCAGGGGGGAGGCTCCTCTCAGATTGTTTGTCAGTCAAAATTTCAAGATCCATCGTCGATTATTTCTTTGTAAAATAAACAACGACTTTGTTCTCTTTGCTGGTGATGAAGCTCCGACACAGACTCTATTCCGAGTTATTCAAGTCTGCCGTTAATGCCTCACCCCTTCTCCCCCCCGCAGCCGTGTCTACCCACAACCCCCTGCTGCGTGTATTAACCCCGAGGCTCTCGCTGCTTTTCTTCTGTTTTAACAGTGAAACGCTCCTGTGATTAACACTGGTCAACATCCTGTCGACTCCTTTCATGAATATTCCCCCCGATGCTCTGATTCTGAGGCGGGACAGCAGGACAGCGGTCTACGGGTGATGTACGCCGCCAGGCAGCTGCTCTGAGTGACTGACGTCCCGGCTGAAGGTGACGGGACGACTAAATCTTCCCCCGCTGCCGGTCAGGCAGCCGTTACTCTTCCACGCCACACCAGGAGCATAAAGCACGTCCCCCGCGCTGCAAGGCCGCAGCCAGGGGCTGGATTTAGGGGAACCCCCCACCCCACCCCAACCCCATCATCTAACAGCAGGAGCCCGCCAGCCTTGGTCCATGATTACACCTGTCACTCAAAGTCATGGTCAAGGTGAGGAGAGGCGGGATTAGGCGTGCCAGGTGAGGGAGGTGTCTGGGCCTCCAAAGGTGAGGTCACTACAGCAGCTCAGTATGAGTCATGAGACCGACCCCCCCCCCCATCATTGAAAAATCCTGTAATTGTTCCAGTGGCTCAGGCGAGAGGCTCATGCATGAGGATGCAGACCCCTCATTGTCCAGCAGGGGGCACTGTTGAACCTCCTCCCCCTGACTCAGCCCTCTCTCTCTCTCTCTATCTCTCTCTCTCCTCCTCTGCTCTCACTTCACTGTTGGAGAAAATGTTGCATGACAGCGCTGGAACAATAACTTGATTTAATATCTAGGTCATGCAAAATCTTCTAATCTTAGCAAAGAGAATATTTATTGACTGGGGGTGAGTGACTCGCGGTGTAGGCTGCTGTTAACACGTATATCGGGGCTGAGTAATTGAGTTGTGGGCTGCATCTGCATGACGGGGGGGGGGCTACCTGCAGGGAGAATGGGAGCAGGGTGATGAATAAAAATCAGCCGTTTGATTAACGTGGCAGGTTTTAGAGAGGGGGCGGGGTTTTGTAGCCATGGCGGGTTTTAAAAAAGGGAGGTGAGGGCTGAGGTGATGTCAGGGGTTGAAATTCTCATTTGTGCTGAGAACGCAACCTTCAGGTGAGCTAATGAAGCCGAGACGAGACATAGAACACATTTTACTTTCCAGTGTGTCCCCTCCGCTAACATGGTGAAGGCAGCGTTTATGACCTGTACTGCATATTTGTACACAGGCATTGTACCTGTAGAATGTGTACTCGTCTATTTCTGTAGCTGCAAGCGTAACGCTCCAGAGAACACAGACGATGTCTAATGACCTTTATTACGACTGAGCTTCAAATGTGATGTGATAGGACGTCCATTTGTAAGACGAGGGAGACACGTCCCTCATAAATCAGTTGACCATTTATCCGGTTTGCCGTGGCAGTGATGTAACAGTGACTCCTCACTAAAGAGGAGAGAGCATCTTAAGGAGCCGCTGATCAATGGAGGTCTTTAGCCGGCGCTTTGTGAGCAGAATACCGAAACAGGCCTGTGGGACCGGCTCGCCTGGGGTCGTCCAATCACAGCGCAGCAGAGCCAGGCTCAGCTGACTCCATTAGCTGGAGGCGAGGGGATCTGTCTTTAAACACAAGCTCCTCCACTGTGGGCAGAGCAGGGTCCGGGGAGGGCAAAGGGGCACGACGCCGGTATCACCGCCGCCTCTGAATATTAATGTGAAGGAAACTGAAAGACCCGCTCACGTCTTCAACTCTGCTCCACTGGTTCTTTCTGAGCAGCCCCACTCCTTCACAGAGGTGCCGCTGACCTCTCTGGTCCCCCTGCCCGACCTTTGGATGCCCCCTCTGTCTGTTTATGCTCCAAACCAGGCTCCTCTGGTGTTTGCACGGCGGATGAAAGGATGATTTCAATTTAGGGTTTTGCAAGAGCGTGATGAAACACCCAGAGTCAAGCTTCTCTGCTGAGGAAGATTTGAGTATATATCAAAATATGCAAATGCTTGAAGCGTACACCGTGGAGCCAGAGGGTCGTGGTCGGCCCCCGGTGACTGGCTGCCGCAACGCGTCAGGGAGATGTGTGTGTTTGCTTTACGGAGCATTAAAGCCAAACACCTCGACTCATAAAGAGCGAGAGCTACGACACGTTGCTGCTTTTCAGGAACATGAGAATAAACCTCTCGCTGCTTTATTCTCCCATTCATCCACAATACGACGCGCAGACAAAATATTATTGATCACATCCAACATTTTTAGGAGCCAGTAAAGGTTCCTGGCCACAGAGCGAGGCTGCTGGTCTGATGCTATCAGCTGTCTTCTGACCCCTGTCTTTGTGATGAGAGGCAGCTGTGGACGTCTTATCAACTGTCATCCCGTTGATTGCACAGCAGTGGTGTTATTCCCCGCCTCCCTGATGGATGACGGACGCTGTGAGGAGCGAGGTGAAGACAGATGACGGGCCGTGATAGCGGGGCTCTAACTTTCCCCCAGCGAGAGGAAAGTCGAGCGGCTGTTTTCCAGGAGCTCAGGGACTCCGAGGAAGTTAAAAGGTACTTATCTGCCTGAGCTGATACGAAGGGGAGAGCGGCGGTGGCGAGGTGAGGTGAGGACGCTGGGTGTCAGTGAGGAGAGCTGTGAAGTGGCGTCCCGCTGGGAGCCGGGCGACACCGGAATCTCGTCTGAATCAGGGAGGACATAAATAATTAGCGATCAGAAAGCAGAGCAGCGAGGAGAGAGGCCACGGCGGAAGGTACGACACGGTCTCATCAAACCCCGAGGCTGTGATTCATCGGCTGAGTCGTTAAGAGCATGTAGAGCAATGCATCAGCGGACAGGGAGCAGCAGTGTGTGCTGGGGGCTATAGAGGAGGCACTTTATTACAGGAGAATGTTTTCATGTTCACATGCTCCGGCCGTCCCGATGAAGGACCTCGTGCGATGTCCCCAGTGTCTCCCACACGGAGGGGTTGGGAAGGAGCAGCCGCCGCCCGACGAGCGTGACGATATAAAACATCGCAAACAGCGGCTCGCTGGAGCGTGAGCTCTGAAACAGAATAGATCATAATCGCCCTCCGTCGTCTGCAGTGGAAACCGTCATCGACCAGCTTTAATTAGCCCCGAACGGCGCCTGTCATAGCCATTACATCATGTAGCAGGGCCAGTGTGCAAAGTGTGGGAACCCCAGGGGCGGCATCAGTGGCGAGCGACGGCCTGAACGCAGCCATTTCCTGCCCTGCGTGAAATCTGCTGCGTGCGTGAGGAAAAAACGACGTCCTCGCGAAACAGGAAGGTTGAAAATCTCTCAACGCGCTCTTGATGTTTGATGGTCGCCGAATGAGTTCTCATCAACCCACGCTCGGCGGCTCATTGTGCCAGGCCCGAGCCGAGCCAGCATATTTCACACGGTTTAATCCCGCTCTGTTTTTCCAGCCCTTTCATTCCCTCGGCTGTGGATAGCTGCTCTCATTCTGCCACGCGCAGAGCATTCCTCGCCCTGTTCAAACACTGCCTCCAGAATTCCTGCCGCGGTTAAAATACTCCCCGATTCTCTCCTTCTCCCTTTTTTTAATTTGCCGTCCGTTTGCCGCTTCGTTGTTCTCGTGACTCAAGGGCGTTAAATATTACTTTTTTGATCGCAGCGCTGCGTCCAAGTGGGTTGTGTTGATTACTGATCGCTCTGTTGAATGAAATTGATCTTAGGCTCCTCCCACTTCATGTTTAAGGTTCAGCCTTGAGAGGGAGGGGAATTAAGCTTCAATCTTATAGATGCATCAACTACATTTCTGTAGTTTTTCTTTTAAAACATGTTCCTGGGCAGAATAAACAAGACCTGATGCTAATGACGCGCTCGTCGTTCCTCTGTGCTGGAAACAAGTGCGCTCATCCCAGCTCATTATTCCTTTGTCAGGAGACAAACAGGACTGAGGTGCTCTCACGCTGTCACGCGGCGCCCTGCATCGCCCCAGCCGTGGCGGCGAGGCAGCAAACTGTCATTACTGGAAACGCGCTCCGCGGCCGGCTCACAGTTTGAAACACAAAAGAAAAAAGCTTTTTGTTTGAAGTTGGATTAAAGTCGCTCGCCGTTTGTCCCCGTCCCTCCAGTTGGAGATAAACAGGGGGATTTTCCTTTCTAGAGCCTTTTCTTGCTGCACATGACTAAACACCGTGATTCAGGGGGATGAAGAATGTGCCACTTGAAATCTCTGTACCGTTACTAAGGAGACGGAGAAATACTCGCAGCCCTTGGAAGTGTTTCATGAAACACAGACGCTTCAATTAGCCAAGACCTTGAGTTTGTTCAAAGAAATCAAATCTTCAAGTTCACCCGAGGATTTAAAAATAATATCCACGGGTCCTTGGCCTCCCAGAGAAGAGTGGACCTCATCAATTTCACTGACGTTGTTCCAGTTTCAAGGAGAAACAAATGATGGAGGAGTCTGGAAACAAGGGGTTGATTTGAAGTGTCTGGGGGCAAAGGTCACGCCGAGGAGGAAGACGTCTGCCGGTGAATCCCTCGTTCTTTCTGCTCCTCTGCCTCTCCTCTTTCCTTTTCCTCCATGAAAAGCTGGATTTTGGGAAAACCTCCTCCTCCTCCTCCTCCTCCTCCTCATCCAGCCTTCACATCCGGGTCACTTGGGTTGGTTGGAGCTGGATGCTGCCTTCAAATACCCCCGGTAAATCCGAGCACTTAATAAAGTTTGGGATTTCAAAACTTCTCCTTGATGAACCGAGTTTTAAACATTTTCATATTGTTTTTGTTTATTGTTGGGTTGAAAAATGCTGCTTTCAAACTAGAAAATAATTGGACTGATTCATTTGTTACTTATCAAAAGTATTTGTATGCTCATGACACTGTAATGACACATCTGAAAAACCAGCTGATTTCTTTACCTCCTCCAAGCAGGTGATGATCATGTTCATTTCTTTAACTTGGTGAAACAGGAACTTGGAATTTACTTCATGTCAGGAAGGAGGTGTTTGAACACTTTGGTGTCTCTGACCAATCCACGCATGCACGTCCTCTGGAGTTCTCTGTCAGCTCTGCTTTGTTTTGCACGCCGACGGTGTGAATTCCCACTTGAGAGGCAGCACGTGAACGCACCACAAGTTGGGCAGTTCTCCGTTACCACGGGCGGATGATCCAGCTGCTGTGCGCGCGCGCGCGCGCGTGTATACAGTATATATATACTATATATGTGTGTGTGTGTGTGATAGTGTTCGCGCGCGCTGACATGGAACCAACTGTGGGTCCCTGTTGAACCCGGACACACGGCGGCGGCACCGGGGACCCGCGCCGCGGAGCGACCGAAGAAAAGTTCTCCACCGCCGCCGCCGCCGCACTCATGTGATCGGAGCCATGTCCAAGAGCCTGAAGAGGAGGAAGAACCACTGGACCAGCAAAGTCCACGAGAGCGTGCTGTGCCGGGACACGCAGGGCCGGCTGGGGCTGCCGCTGCGGGGCGGCGCGGAGCACGGACTCTTCCCCGTGGTGGGAGCGCTGCCCCCGGGTAGCGCGCCGTGCCACAGCGGCGCTCTGCTCCAGGACGAGCTGCTGCTGGAAGTCAACGACACCCCGGTGGCGGGACTCACCACCAGGGACGTGCACGCCGTGGTGAAGCACAGCAAGGACCCGGTCCGCCTCAAGTGCGTGAAACAAGGTGAGAGCCCGCAGCAGCTTCCCGCTGGTTCCATCAGTTGTTGTTGTTGTTGTTGTTGTTGTTGTTGTTGTTGTTGTTTGTTTGTTTGTTTGTTTGTTGTCCCATCCTCGTCATTCCCACGATCCTCTTCATGCACATTCTTCTCCCGTGTCGTGTAGTTTGAGGGGGTGTGTTACTTGAAAGATGCAACACACACAGTAGTATCATGTGTAGTACACACAACCAGAGTAGTACAGTAGTACTAGTAGTACTGTGTTTACAGATAGTTTTCAAAGTGAAACAGCTCAGAGCTGTTTTAGGTTGTTGTTGTTGTTGTTGTGGTTGGCTGCTAGCATCCTGTTTAGAGTTGCACTTTCTTTTCCTCTGTTCTTCTTTTTCACTTTCTTAGGTGACGTAATCTTTACATATGAAGGTACTGGTGACTTCATGGTTTGGTCGTCTCTCGGTGTTTCAGGGGTCAGGGGTCAGGGGTCAAGACTGAACATGGAGGAAGTCCATGACTCCTAGGTTTGTTGTTTCTGTTGCTGTGATGTGCCGTTACTCCTTTGGTGAACCACACACACACACACACACCCTTGTATACATGTATATTTTTCTGCAGTATTTATTATCCAGTTAGTACTACACTAAATTGGAGCATATCCCAGAGTCCCTGTTTCAACATTTCTGTGGTGTCACAGGAAATGAAGAATACCATAAAATACGTCACGCTCACTCACCAGCAGTGAAGTACCTTGAGGAGTATTACAGGGGCTTCAAACAGGAAGTACAGTACTGGAGTGGATTCATGTAAATTAGCCGAAGTTGCACCAACTCCAGACTCTGTCTGACGCCCGTCAGCTTTTAAATCTCCTGAGTCACGGCCACGCTCCTTTGATCCTCGCGGCTAATGGCGGTGGCCGTCCTGCGTGGCGAGCGGAGGATCTGCGGCCTCTGGTTGGGGCCCGAAGAATCAGCCTGTAAGAGGCTTTGGATCAAAGTGTGTCTGTGTGACATCGCACCAGGGCTTTGCTCCAAACCACTATCAATCTAACGTGCGCGATATTCACGTCGGTGGTGATTCTCCCGTGGCTGCTTGGCTGTTTACAGCGTCAACTTGTTTTTGGAGGTGATGGACGTGGATGTTGCGTAAATATTATGAAGCAGAAGCACAGCGGTGTGTCCTGATCCGTCTCTCGTCTCGGTGAAGCCACGTTAAAACCCGTCTGTGCCAGCGGCCGACGCCGCTCGTCCCATGATTGTCTCATTTGAAATGAATCATTCTGCTCCGTGTCAGACGCATCCACGTCTCTGAAGGGTGATGTCACTGGAGGCATGGGAGGCGGGACTCTCGGTCCCGGTGCATGATGGGACGTCATCAGCGAGGGTCGCTGGCCGCTCGTGATTCGCACTTTCTTTTCTGTGGAAGTCATCAGGACTCATGTTTATGCATGTATGCACTTCATTTCCCCACGTGTGTTAATACGACTTTAATTTGTCATCTGGAAACCTGGGGCGCCATTTAATGTGCTCACACACACACAGAGGATATTAGGGGTTTATTAGTCTCTGAGGTGAGGATTAGATGAGATTGCCGCCCTGTAGGACGTAATTAGGACCGCCACAAAACACTGATGTGTCTGTCAGGGAACAGAGGGCGCGGCGACACGGACGCTTCTCATTGGACGAGCGCGATGTGGAGGTGACACCAGCTCCTGTGGCGCCTGCAGAGCTGATGACAGCCAAGGTCAAAGTTGTCGTACCCGCCCCGATATGAAGGACTTTCACTGGATGTTTTTTTTTTTATCTCGTGCTCGTCCTCCAGTGCAGCAAGATGGCGGCGGGGCAGCGTTTCAAACTGCACAGCGAGGTCGGCATCGATGGCAGAACGTGGGCGGGACATGTCTCAGCACCGCGTTGAGCGTGATGATGCAACAGTTGTCAGCGGATGTCATTTAACCCCACAGGGACACGCACAGCTGATAGCACGTGCACAGGACGAAGACGCATCAGCAGAGTTCCAGATCCGTCCTCCTGTCCGTCAGTCAGACCCGGGCTCGTCTGCCCCCCCCCCATGGCCCAGTTCAGTGTTGCTGAGAGTTCTGATGCTGCCGAGCGTTGCCCCGCGCAGGTAGGAGCAGACAGTTCCAGGTCAGCCCGAGGCGATCGGCGTCCTCGCCCGGAGCCCGCCGAGTGTGAGCTGGAGCTGGGGGACTGGTGGCGTGGGCACGGGGACACGGACACGGCTGCCACCCTGGCAGTGGAAGGGTTGTTTCTCGCTGATGACCCGTCATTCCGTCAGTCAGGGGCGGAATGTCTCCAGCCGTTAATTGTTCCCAGAGGAGCCGCTGTGACATCACATGACCAGCCGAGGCTAATGGAGCCTGCCGGTTGTCATGGAAATATTGTCCTGAGCACCCTGGATTAAAAGTTGAGGCTCGCAGTTCATTATTGTTTCGTGCCGCTGCCTGAGAGCCGATCTCTTGTTCTCTGACCTTTTTTTCGAGTTTCTAACACGTTCCTCGTGTCACCAGTGGCGTGCTGGTTCAGTAGCCTCGGCCCCAAAAACAAACCTGCGATTTGAAGCTTGTGATGACGTCCCTCTGACCTTGTCTGACCTTGAAGAACAACGCTTTCATCACGCCTTACTAATGCTGCCCGTGTGCTTGCTTGAGTCCCGCTCTGGTGAAATGCATGCTGGGTAACTGGTAATAAAGTCATGTACGGGCCATCGCCTGCTGCAACTGAGGTCGGGCCCAGGGATCGAAGCGTCTGGCCGGCAGTAAATCCAGGGGTCGTAAAACGACGCCACACGTGCTCTCGCGTGCAGCTCAAGGGGAAAGCGGCGTGTTATGACACCATCAAATCACTGGCGCACGTCCAAGTAATGGAATGACTGATGTGAGGGATGATGAGTCTGGACCGGTCAGCGCTCTGTCGGCGTTTGACCGATGGGACGGGCGATGCCGGCGAGGTTGTGTTGAGTCAGACGCACGCTGTGGCGTGGGAGTGAAGTAACGATTCCGGGTGCAGTCAGTCTCATCTGTCTTCCTGTCAGAGTGTTGAGCTGCAACAGCAAGTGCAACATGGACACACACACACACACATCGGCCTGTGTGTGTGTGTGTGTGTGTGTGTGTGTGTGTGTGTGTGTGTGTGTGCGTGTGTGCAGCACCACTTACCACACGCTGTCCAATCATGCTCGACAGAGGTTTGGTGGAGAGAACCTGTTGTCGTTGTTACACTCTCTGACTGCCAGGATCACCTCTGGGGACAGGTGATGATAACACACACACACACACACACACACACACACACACACACACACACACACACAGCGTCCTCCCCCTGTCAACATCACCCATCTGTTGTGGCAAGTGGAAGACGGCGAATTGGAAAACCCTCCACTCCTCGTCTGTGCCGTGCACGTGTGCACGTGCGTGTGGAGCCGCTCTGCTGTGTGTGTGTGTGTGTGTGTGTGTGTGTGATGAACTGAACGCTTCACTGAGTTTGTCTCCACTGCTGCTTTTTTCTTCTTAAAGGTGAAAGAAGACGGGGGAAATATTTCTGCCCTCCTCCTTTATCTTCTATAAATAAATGGTATTTGGAGCATCAAGAGGCAGGAGGACCCTGCACCCTGTCATTAGACTGAGCTGACTCCTTTGTGTCTCTGTGCCAAAGACTGGTCTTCTCCTCATCGCTGAAACAACTCGGGGCGTGAGGAGCTGTGTTGTGGATCCTCAAGGAGAGAGAGAGAGAGAGAGGCCCAGTGGACCCAGCAGCCCTGTGGCCAGAGGATGGACCGCTGTGGTGTAACTGGTGGAGGGGGGGGGGGGTGTCTGAAGGATTTCATTTTTGTGCAGAGCAAAGTTAATATTTCTTCTTCCACCTTCAAACTGTATGAATATAGATGAGCTCTAAATGAGGGGTTGGGGAGGGGGAGAGATGGAATATGAAGAGCAGCTCCTGGGCCACACTGGCTGCTGCTGCTGCTGCTGCTGATTCACCACAAAAACTGGAGCGATCGATACGCTCCGTCCTCCGCTGCTCGTCTCTTGGCGAGGATCAAATAGTGTTGTCTTCTCATTCCACGCGGGCGAGCGTGGGCGTGGGGGGGGAGCGGCTCCGTTCGATCCAGATGGAGCCACGCCGGCTCAACATCTCCTCGCTCAGCCTCCAGGTGAGGTCGTCCAGAAGCGTCACGTTGGGAGGGTTGTAGCAACCCGTCCTGTAGGAGTCGAGAGCTTCTATTATTACCCACAAGCCTCTGCAGCGCTGGTGTGTGGAGCGTCTCATGTGACCCCTCAGTAACCCTGACACGGGTGATGGTTGGGGCTTGCCCCCCCCATCCTAAAATAGAGACTTTGATTTGAATCACACTGAGTGAAATAAATAAACTGAATTAAACTAAAATGAAGTCAGTGATGGCGTGAGGATCGGCCTCCCTGTAGTCAGGGTGAATCCATCTGTAAATAATGAAGCATCTCCAGCTCTAAATAGACACGTGTCTGACTACATGACGCAGATGGAAGCCAGACCTAATTCAATCTATATTTTCCCATCACATTCATTATTTGTGTAAACTCGGAGGCGGAGCTTTGTGCCTTGGCACGGCCTCACAGAGATCCTCTTTAATAATCTGCCGAGCAGTTGGACGACTAATCTTTCATTTGTCGGAGCGTTTAAATCTGATCCAAACCCAGTTTCTCTGCTCTTTCAACGTTTCCATCTCCAATGAGCCGACGCGTCGGTCGGTGAGGAGCGTTCATCCAACCGTGTGTGTGCGTGCAGCTCGTTTGTCTGCTTTTAAAAGCTATTCAATCAATTAGTGGGATCGTTTTAGTTTGTAATGTTTCCAGTAGTTGGTGGAAGTTTTTAAGACCTTCCACAGGCGTTGGATTTATTTATGAGCGGCTCTGAATCTCACGCCTTGTGTTGCACTCGTATTTTTGTGTTTCTCCAGTTTGAGCAGAGTTGGGGCTTCATATCGATCGGCTGCGCTTCCTGTCTACTCGCTTGTTGCGATGGGGAGTGAAGTCTGGAGGAATCTCCGGGTTGCTGGCCTCGCCGTGGCCGTGGCTCCGGGCTGTTGTTTACCCCCCTTGTGCTGAGTTCCATTAAACATTGATTTTATGCTTCGGGAGCTTCTTTCCAGCTGAAAAGCCTGCGTCCACAGCGCGGCCTGTCTGACTCCGTCCTCCCAGAGCAGCGATTGGAGTACAAAGCGTCAGCTCAGACCGATTGAAAACTCATCGAGCTCGGGGCGACGGCGAGATCTGCATTTGGCCAGGATCTCTGTTGAATTTCAAAAAGACCTCCGAGTTTAAAGGCAGGGAAGAGCACGTTTGCCGCTTGTGATGAAGAGAGGCTGCAGAATGTGGAGCAGACAGAAGCGCGCTCTCCCCACAGGTTGCTCAGCTGGGGGGGGGGGGGCTGTTATTCACCACAAGGTATGCAGTAATTAGGCCGAGGGCAGGGGAGTGTGTGGCCTCTCCCCCTCCCGCCCCAGTGCATCATGGTCTTAGAAGTGCCTGACTTCCTGTAACAATTAACACGACTCCTCCTCCCTGCTGCTTGATTATTTTCCTCCGGTGTGGAGGCGTTAAAGAAAAGAAGTGACTAATGAAAAGCAAACTGGCGACGGCGTCATCTCGAGCATCTCTCTGCCTGGGGGGGCGGCGTCCTCGGCCGTTAAACAGTGCTTTGTTCTCTTTAGTCTCTGGGAAAGGTCGGCGTTTACGGCGTCTCTGCTTCGTGCACATCTGAATGTGACTTGCTGAGGTTCATGCCCTGAATAACAAGCTCTCGCCCAGAAAGATGATTTCACCTGCGTAACGTAACGAGCCTTTGGTTCACTTTCTCTTCTTTCTCTTTATGTCCCGTCTTCCTTTTCCTCGCGTCATTTCAGCAGTGTGACCTGTCTTTGAAGGGGGGGGGGGATTAAAGGTGAAGGGTGCTCATTTTAAAGAGAGGAGGAACTTATTGACTCTTCAACACACGCCAGCGGACTGGGCCTTGAGAGCCGTGGTGGAATTTAAAGCTGCTCCCTCGTAGCTTCTCTAAGCTCGTTAAACTGTCCAGTAGCCGCGAGCCTCCCCTGGTTCCTGTGGCAGATTGGACGGGCTTAGCGACGGCCCTCTATTATTCTAGGTTGAAAGCGCCCGTTGTTATGCTAATGAGCCACGGCTTCGCTTCCTCTCTACCTCTTTTTCCTCATTTTCTCCATCTCTTCCTCCCTTCCTGCGCCAGCGGTGCATTGTGGGTGTTGTCGCCGGGACCTCATGCAGAGAGCAGTTGTTTCGGTGTTTTTCTGGGTCTGCGAGGGAACGCCGCCGGCGCCGGCAGCTGCGGACACCTGGCGAAACGAGAGCCACTCGCACCATCTGCGTGCACGTGAGGCAGAGAGACTGGCTCAGGGGCTGGTTGGAGGCCGCTGCCCCAGTTTCTGTAAAGTTGACAACATCATCCAAACGCACGAGCTGACGGGCAGAGGAAGCACCGGCCTCTCGGGCCAATACCCCTTCAGCAAGTCCAACTTCCTGACAGAGCTGTCTGAGCGGACGCAGGAGACACTGAAGGAGACACCTCTGGCCCGCTGCTGCGCTTCAGGAGTTTTCTCACGTTCTCGTCTCAGAACGTGGAACTGGACACGCCCACTGGTGACCTCACAGTAGCGCTTCCAGCCGTGAACGCAGCATCAGCTGATCCGCACATGAGGAGACGTCCGGGAGCTGCACCTCCTCCTCCAGGCTGTCGCAGCAGATCCCTCCTCCTCTCTCACACCTGCTGGACGCGCCTTCTCCGGTTAAGTCGTCCAACGGACGCACGCTGAGGCGTGGAGACGTTTCTAAACGCTGCCTGACAGACGAATACGAGGCCTGGCTCCCCGTCGTCGCACATTAGGAACTGGCCTCTAGTCCTCGATGCACCTTTACAGTCTGTGCTTTTATCAGAAGTTTCATTCTTTCTTGAGCTTATCATTAATGTTAATCTGGGTTATTTACTGCTCCAACATCCAAACCGTCTCCTCTTAATAAACCCAAACACTCCTCTTCTCCGTCTTCCTCCCTGTCAGAGTGTGTGTGTGTGTTCAGACTTGGCCCGCAGTCCTAATTAGGTCAAACTGATCTACACGGCTCCCTAAACGGCCCCCGTCCAAGACATTCCAGCCCGGAGGCGTCTGTTTACTGAGGTCTGGAGAATTATCGCAGCAGCTCGTTGAGGTTCATGTCCTAACGCTGAAGATGAGAATTCAGTGTCATCTTGTGTCAACTTATCAGGAGCCTCCTCCGGCACTGAATCGTCCTGGGAGCCGAACGTGTCGTGGCGTGCCCGTGGACCGAGCCCGCCACGTGGCTTCCATCGCGTCCTGTCACCACTCTTGTGCTCTCGTTAAATCATTAGCGCCCTTTGGACGGGACGTCTTCTTCAGCCTGACAGCCGTCTGTCAGCGTCTCTGTCTCGCCACGCTCAGCGACGTGATGTTTTGGGTCAGGGAGCAGCAGCGGTGGCGAGTTCCACTGCTCTGAGTGTAACGCTCCGATTAGATCAGCGGAACGATTCCTCGGCGGCTTTAGAAGAATGTGGTGGCGTTAGCTCGGATATTTGCTGAGTGAAGTTGAACTGTGCCGATTTGAGTCTACTTGAACACGTGTACTTCAGGCCATCACTGACCTTTGACCTTTTGCTCTGTCCGTCACTGGCTGACCTCACAGAGCCTGTCCTTCCCTGGGTTTGGATCCAATCACGTGGAGGTGCTGTTCTCAGCACATCTGATTTGGCCCGAGCGCTGCGTTCCAAATTCCTTCCGACACAAGAGAAACAAGAGCGAGAGGGAAAAACACAAAGAGGCTGTGAGGGAAGAAGTTCAGAGGAGAAGCGAGTGAATAATGTCAGACGGCTGCGGGCTGTTAGCGCTGCATGAGCGCGGCGTCTCTGCGACCTCTGCGGGAAGGTCACGCACGGTGAAGTGGTCCGTACGCGCCTGAGGCCGTCCAGGTGTATTTGCATCTCTTTTCCATCTTTATGAAGTCCACTCTTCTCTGAGACCTTGGCGGAGTTTCATTTTTCTTATTTGTTGCTCGTGCTGAGAGAGTTTTCAGGGTCGTTGCGTTTCCTCGGCGTCACAGAGCAGAGTGGAATTGCTTCGTACTCAGCAGTGGTGTATTAGAAATGTTTTCCTCTCTCACATCATCATCATCATCATCCGCCCGCAGTCGGGCTCTGCTCCAGATTCATCACCACCTCTAAAGGTCGACCTTTGACCCCAGGTTAAGACGTTTCCAGTGCTCTTGAAGGGAGAGAGAGAGAGAGAGAGAGAGAGGAAACATGAGGAATCTGCAGGTTTTGTAACGTCCACCTCGTGACTCACCGAGCAGCTGGCACCATCACTCACACACACACACTGTACAGATGATGCAAGCTCAAGCTCACCTCTCTGTGGAATCACACCCGACGTAACGTGTTTCTCCAATTCCACATCCTGCCACCAGAGGGCGGTGGAGAGCCTTTAGCGTCAGTCTCTCGGGAGCTGTTTTTTTCTTTTCTTCTTCTTATCGTTATCCAGTCGGCGGTTAAAATTCGACGGGTCAGAAAATTAATTTGTTAAAATATACAAACAAGACAAGAAAACAAGTTTAAGAAATGGGCCAGTGCAACAATTTATATTCAGACTGAGCAGGAAGCTGCTCAGAATTCATTTTCCGTCCACAGCCCTCAGAGCCGTGTGTGTGTGTGTGTGTGTGCGTGTGATGAAACACACACACTTATCTGTAAGCCCTCAGTGGCAATGTTTTTCTTTTTTTAGTGCAAACTAAACTCTTCAATATTTGCTTTCCACTCCAGCCGTAACTGCTCCCTTGAGACCCCCCCCCCCCCAGCGTTGGAATCTAAATGTATAATGTCTGACTGAGCGCCGCCGCCTCTTGCGTACGGCCTGGTCAGCCGTCTCCAGCGTCTCTGGCCTCGGTGTGTCAGCATGTTTGCACTTGTATCACCACATCATCGTCTGACACATCCAGCTGTTCCTCGTGCGTGTGATGGATGCGACATGCCCCAGATGTTCCCATTTGCAGAGCTGGGGCAGTTGCAGCTTCGGGTTTTGGAAACAACAGGAGGCTTTCAGATAGCAACAGTTAATGAAGTGAAACAGGCATTTTACACACTGATAATGGCTCCGTGCACTGGGCACAGGTGTGTGTGTTTTTATTGATTCGACACCAAGCAATTTATTCGTCGGTTGCTCAGGTTATTAAATATTGAGGGGAAGTTATTTTTTTTAATTTAACAAAATATCTCCATCTGATTTTCTGAGGCATCGTGGCCACTCCCATCACCATGGTTACCACCTGGGGGGGAATCTGCTCATCTAATTACCCACAGAGAGGCTTCGTGAGGCTGCGACCATGAGCGCTCGTCTCGGTTCAGTTCCTTTTGATTTTATCAGTTTAAATCCCTCGCTTGTCAGGAAATGAGCAGAAAGAGCTTGATTAGTGGCAATCCAATAAAGATTCACTGAGACTGGAGGTTGAAGGTCAGAGACCAGGGTCACACGACCTCCTGTTCTTTCATTATGTCACATCCATTCACGTGTTACTGGATCTCAGACTCCTTCACCACCAGGTGTCAGTAAACCCCTCCCACTGGACCTTTAACACAGTGTGTGTGTGTGTGTGTGTGTGTGATTTGCTGAGCTTTTGTTTGTTTTTGATGCGCCGGACGCTGTGCACGGCTCATCCCACGACGAGCAGCCTGCAGGAGCAGGGCCGGCCGCCCACTCCCTCCCTAAGAATAGTTTGCTGTCTCAGGGATGTTCCATACGTTCAGAGCAGGGAGGAAATTAAACCTGTTGGCGTTGCGTGTGGAGGAGGACGTTTGTACCGCTGAGGACGGAATTAGCTGCTTTAACGCACGCCAAGTGTCGGCGGTGGGGTGGTTGGTCTGGTTCCTAGCTGAGGTCGTAGCGGTTCCCTTCCCCCGCCTCTCTCTGCGCCACCGTCACGTTAACTCAGTGACGAGGAGGATCAAGGTAAAATCGAGGCCCTGCCTGAGTTCGTTTTATTAACACGAGCAAACAGAGACGCGTGTTTGATCGATTTAAACTGAGGCGGCGTTCTGTAATTGATTCCCCGCCGATCCTCCGGTGCCGCGTGGCGAGCGGCGCTTCCTTTATCCAAACAGATAATTATTCACGCTCTGCAACATCTGACTTCCCTGTCCTCTGCAAATCTAAATGAAAAATAGATGTCATTACAGCCGCCGCGCTGAAATTGAAAACTGTGACAATATGGGACTCAACTGCCTGAGACTGAGACTGAGCCACACGAGATATATTCCTGTTATGATGATGTTTATTTTAGAACGCTGAGCCCCTCCAGCGTCCGTCCTCGCGCCGCTCACTTGCTCAGGCGTGAAACGCCGTCAGTGACGGTGTCAAGTGCCGATTAGTAGCGCGGCCACGCCTCCACCAGGGGCGGGGCACGGGGCGGTGTCCACTCCAGAGGGTCCAGGAATATTTATTCATCCATGTCCTGAGCCTAACGTGCACACGTGATGACGGTGTGATTTCCTCCGTGTGCGAGGAGCTGGAGACGGCGGTGGCGAGCGCTGAGCCGGCGTCTCTGGGCGCCTCCCCCCGCCGCTGCTGGGAGATGAATAATCTGCTGCAGGGCCCCGATGTGAGCCGCTCATTTGTGAACTAATTGCGCCGTCGCCGCTGAAAAGTGAGGCCGGGAGCGGCGCGAGCAATTAGAATCCAGACGTTGCACGAGGAGCGAAACACAGTTGCTGCAGGTAATTGAAGCCGACAGGTTTGACACCAAAAGAGACGCCGTTTTACTGGCGTCTGTCTCTCTCCGATAGAGAGGCTCTGAAGGCCGATGCAGGAGTTGCCTCCGTCTCCTCTGGGCTGGAGCACTCGTGCGTGTGCACGTGTGTGACGAATGATTCTAACGCTGCAGAGGGGAAGTCAACACGAGGCCAGCGAGGAGGTGATTATTTCACTATTAGAAATTATGAAACCACATCAAAGTGTTTGGAGGGACGGAGGCGGGAGCCGTGCGCTATCACGTGCACTGTGTTTCGCTGTGGAAAGACGCTGCTTTCAGAGCTGCTGCATAATTCAACAGATCTAAGAGCAGCTCTCTCCTCAGAGCTGGACGATGCAGCTGCACTCGTCCAACTTTCCTCAACTTCCACCCAGCAGCACTAATGGACTCTTCCAGCTCTGTCCAGTCGCCTCTGTCCCGGGGGCGGCGGCGGCGGCGGCGGCAGATTGTGTTGCGGCACGAGTCGGGAGAAAATTGCAGTGTTTATGGAGGGTGAGCCATTGCCCCCCCCCCGTCCCCACTGCATTGGACAGACTGTGATTACTGTCTTCGGCGGCGGCCTTATTCTAACGGACTGCAGAGGTAATCCGCAGCTAATGAGAAGCAGACACAGGCTGGCTCAATGAAATGGCCCCAGAATCCAGTCACAGCTGTGAGTTGCTGGCTCATGGATTCTGGGAGGAAGAGGAGAAGAAGGAAATGGCGGATTTGTTTTCCTCCTGCTGCGAGGCGTGTGACTTCAACACTTTCATGTTTCATGCCTTTGTGGAGAAATGCTGTTTATTGCTCCGTCGCCAAAACGCATCATTTCGCTCTTCAAATTGAATTTCAGTTCATGAGCGTCTCCTGAAAAGCTTTGTTGACTGATCGACTCCCAGGGCTGCATGGTGCATTTAAGGTTGAGTGTCTGACAGTACGACACACGCAGTCATTTCTAATGTTCAGTTGCTGGGACCACCTGCCAATCACCACGTGTTTGAACTGGTCCATCAATGTACACAACACATGAGACAGTCTGGACCAATCGCCATGGCAACAGGAGGTAATTCTAGTCTAGCCTAGCCTAGATTTGTGGGCGTTACCCTGTTTAGTTCCAGCATTCAGAAGGTGGAGGAGGATGATGGTGAAGATGAAGGTGAGCCTCTCCTCATGCTCGCTCAGCCTTCTCTCACACACCTGCCTGTAAAAATAGCATTCACCTAAAAACGGGACAGAAGTGGGGCGTGGAGCGCCGTGGCTCGGGTCACAACTCGTGTTGGGAGGCGGAGTCGGAGAATAAACCGCTCCTCCGGTCTCTGGTGTGGGATGGCACTTCCTGAAATGACCACGCAAACATCTGCCCCGTGGCGACGGGGGGGAAAAGACAAACGTCTCCTCGGAGTGGACGTAAACAGGACAACGGTCTTTCACAGCCTCCTGGAACCGGAGCCTCGGCGGTAAAGTTGGGTTTGGGTTAAAAGCAGAATCTCATCAAATATAGATGTGCAGTGAAGGACGACATTTCATATGTACATGTACAAAAAGCCTTTATTATTCCCTGACCTTAGAGCCGCTCTGTAATTCAGAGCTGAGAGGGAGGAAAAGGTTCTTTAGCTGCCCAGAACAAGGCGAGCGCTCGCTTGGCAAGCTGCGCACGTGCACCTCAGGCGGGCACAGCCGGAGGAGACAGAGAGGAGGCGTAATTAAATGTACAGATGAGTCGGGGACACATCACAGACGAGGACCCAGAGGTGGTTGTTTAAAGAATGCTCCTGGTCACTAACAGTCCAGTTCTCCAAGTCAGGCAAAGAAGGGGGGGGGGGGGGGGGGGGGGGGGGGGGCTCCTTGAAATGAGATGACGATCAATCATGGGCCAAATACCCGGGTAGTTAATGACGCTCGTTCCCACAGTCACAGTCCCACTCGTTTGATTTGCTTAACTTGTTTTTAATGTGGTTTTAATGGGATGTTTGTCCTCACATGTGGGAACAACAGCATCCCACCTAACACCTGCCTCTCTAATGAGATCGTTAAAGACCATGAGGATGTTCGGGGCCGTGTCTCCTGCTGTCACGTGATGGCCCTGAGTCCCCGTCCCCAACCGCTGTCTGAGCATGGCTGCTTCCACTGAGCCATGGTGTGTATGTGTGTGTGTGTGTGGGGGGTTGATCCTGTCTGCCCTGGCCCGGCCCGCTCCTCTCCTCTGCCCAGTGAAGCTGAAAATAGGACTAGGGCTTCAGGCTGTGGGCCTCTTTGGATCCGTGCTGGACGTGCACGCTGTCATGAGAAGTGATGGAGGCACCGAGGACGAGCGACGTGACGAAGTGTTCGCTGTGCGCTCCTTTATTTGAGACGATTCAAACAACTGCTAGAGCTGGTCACAGATCAGATGGAACCCGGAGCCACAAAACATCAAAGCTCCATCGACAGGTATCCACCCAGACGTTTGCTCTCTCCTCCTCCTCCTCCTCCTCCGAGAACACCCAGCCGTTCACCTGCCTCCGTCAGCGCCTCCTCCTGCAGCCCTCTGTGACCACCACCTGCAGATCAATAGTGATCTGATCAACGGGCCTGGCAGCCAGTCACGTGCACGCTCACGAGCAGAGGCAGGGTCGTGGCTGATTGAGTGATTTATTCAAATGGAGGAAGTCTGTGATCTAAACGGACCAGAACTCTTCATCTCTTCTGTGGAGATGAAGAGATCGTGGTCTGTTCTGGAGATCCATCCTTCCCTCCATCCTTCCCTCCCTCCTTCCCTCTCTCCTTCCCTCCCATTCCTCCTCTGGGACTGGATCCAGTGGCAGTTAAAAAGGCATCAGCCGCAGATGTAAAAGAAGTGTAATCTTTATTTGCCTCACTCTGTGGGATATTTAAATCTCCTAATATCTGCATTCTGCACGCGCCCACACATCAGTGAGTCACATCAGGCAGCCTCTCGTCTGCATCTCACTTCATTTGTTTGCTTTGTTTCTGGGGATTGTGAAGTGCTGCCTGCCTCGGCTCTGTTTCGTCTGCGACAAGTCGTATCGGCGAGCGAGCCTCTTGCCAGCAGTCGTACCTAGTGCGAGCGAGACGAGAACGCCGGCATCAATTAGGCAGAAATACAACGAGAGCATGGCGGCGCATCAATATTTATTTCATCTGCATAGAAATGAGATTGGGTTTTCGGGAGCCATTTGCTGATGAACCGCTCGTCTCCCTGCCAACGCGGCTCTGCTCTGGTTCTGACCCGGAGGCAGGGGGGAGGAGGAAGAGCCACGCTTTAGTAAAATTCACTTTTTCCTTTTCTCTCAATTTGCTCAGTGGCAGCTCGGGCTTTCTTTCATCTGCAGCGCTGCATCTGAACCGCTTCCTGGGGACTCTGAGGACTCTGAGGACTCCCAGAGGCCGGGGATCCGGTGCAGTGGCGGTGCAGTGGCGGTGCAGGGACTTGACACTGATGGTGATGACCCGTGGGGAAGGGGGCTCTAAGCTGGAGGCTCAATCGCATGTCACGCTCGGTGTTTGCCACCGGGACCGCGTCCAGAGCCAGCAGGGGGTGTCGCACGCACCCGTGTCCCCGCCCGAGACGGCGAGAGGGGATAATGTTGTTTGTTCTGAGGGAGCCGAACCAGGCGATGGAGCTGTCTGTGGAGCTTTGCATGACCCAGCATGCAACAGTGATGGAGCCTGACAGCGTTCCCCTCGAGGTTTCCAGGGAAGAACAGAAAAACCTGAACCTCCAACATGCCGGGCCGTCTCTCTGCTCCCGATGCGGCCTCTGGGCTCTGAACACCTCGAAGCGCCTGAGCCCAGTGAAATGGAAACGGTTTTAACTGAGATGAAACCCATTCAGACATCTGCTGGCTCCTGTGAGTCGGCCGACGCTAGATCTGCTCCTGTATTGTCTGAAAGATTAGTGATATTTATTTTTAGAAAACATTAAGAGAGGATAAACACTTTGTTATTACTGCACACGACTTGCGGTTTAGTCTCAGAACTCCTTGGATTCAGCTCAACGTGGTAAAGTTGACAATGGCGTCGTTGTCTGTGTGCCATTTTCCTGCAGCTCCTCAGCGCTGCCTCCTCCAGGCGTCTCTCTGATATTAGCCCAGCGTCGGGTGAGAACGAGAACGCAGGAAACGAGTCCTGAAGCGTCTGCTCTGCTGCTGGAACAAGAGTCAGACTCTTCAGGGGGCAAATGGCCGGTGTAGATCAGTGTTTCTCTCTCACTTTGATCGAGCTCAGCTCTCTGGAACCAAAACTTCCCCGGCCTTTTGTTACTTAGCGCACGCACACACACACAGTTTGGTTCAGTGCTTCGCTTTGACCTCCAGACGAGAGCGCTTGCTGCTGACGGCTGCCCGCGTCGTAATTAACCTCTTCTCGCTCGCAGGAAAATCAATGAGCTGCTCTGCGCAGTCATTATCGGGAAAAATAGGCCGTGCACACCCGAGGTCGGCTCAGACGTTGATTTCCCTTCGTCACTCCTGCTCCGTTTGGCCTCCGAGGTTAAAGTCAGATCTGTTTATCATTCGCATCCTTAACTGACATTTTACATTCGTCAGACTTGATTCCAGTTTATTTATTTATCAAGAACACAAAAGAGGATGAGTTGGAGAAAAGTTGAAGAAGCCTTTTACCGCGTGTGAGCCCAGTGCCCGCCGCCCCGGCCGCCCCGGGCGCCGTGGGATGGGGATGTTTCCAGGGGGGCGACGGGGGAGAATTTGGGACGGCTGACCGGTCGCGCTGTGGTGGCTGAGCCGCTGAGAAGGCTGACCTGAATGGGCCGGTCGTGGCTTCGCTCACTGACTCTGATCCGTCTCAGAGGGACGGCGTTTTCAAATGCCGCCGAGTCCCCGGGAATAAAGAGTCATTATTCATGAGGTTTCATTGGAATTAAAGGAAGGTCACAGCCTCACCGACTGACTGCAAACAAACAGCAGTTCTGCTCGTTTTAGAACGAGACAAATATATTCTCATGTCATAAACTTGTGGTCAAAAGCCTCGTAAGTGCAATATTCATTAGCGTCGCAGCTTTGCTCCGCCCTCAGCCGGCGCCGCTGTTTCCCAGAGTTCACCAGTGTTTACACATGTGAGACGTAAATAAAGATGGATGGATAGATATGAAGTATGATGAATGACCCGCCCCTGCACGTAGCAATACCGCAGCCCGCCACCAGAGGGCGTGCCAGATGACCTGGAACGTTTCATCTGCCTGATGACCTTTCATCGAGGACCACGTTTCAGACGCCAGATGCTGAATAATTCACCGCAGGCCGCAGGCCTCCGAACGCTCTTCCCTCCCAAAACTGGCAGCTGAGTGCAGCGCCTGTCGAGATCTGACCCGACAAGGGTCCCTCTCGGAGTTTGATTACCTCACATGATCCGCGCTCGCTCAGACGGCGGCGAGCTTCTGTGTCGACTGTTTATGTTTGTGAGCTCGTCTGTGGAAGTCTCTGGTGCATCCCGGTTTCCTCTCAGCGCGTTGGTTTGTGTGTAACAGGCGTGTGCGGCGGGGGGGCGTGGACTCTGTGATCTGGAGTGCGGCTGCCAAAGGCAATTGGGCGAAGAGGCCTTTGAGACGCGCCGTGATTGGCTGCGTGCGGCGGCTATTCTGACAGCGCGGGTCGTGATGAGGAGGCAGTGGTGGAAGCACCAGTCGCTCAGTGGGTCACAGTCTGATGTAACTGTGTGTGTGTGTGTGTGTGTGTGTGTGAGAGAAGTTCTGGTCAATAACTTGAAACTAGTACCGTGTGTATTGACATGTACTTATATTTAAGACTTTATCTTGGGAACATTTGGACGGTCGGGGAGGTTTCTGACGATAATTAACTCTAAAACAACACGTCAAAACAAGAACTCACAACAGGTGACTGTGTCGTCCCCCCCCCCGCCTCACACTGTCGCAGTTCATTAACACGTAATCAAAACAGAATATTCAGCGGCCACTTTACCCCATTACGCTTGCTAGGGAACATTTACATAGAACGGAACATGGTCCCAGTTGTGTTTGCCGCCTTATCGTTTCCCATAATTCATCTCTGACAGCGCAAATAAACATGGCGGGGAATGTGGGGATATGCAAAGCGTGATTCGGCAGCAGCGTTTTTAATCTATCCTCCATCAGCTTCTATTACCCACGATGCCAGGTTCAGCAGAGCGCAGCGCCCCGGGGCTCTCATTGGGTCACCTCAATTAAAGCGGCTGCAGCACGGTGGAATGAAAGCTGCGCTGTGTCCGCGCTGCCCATCGCGGTCACCTGTTCACGTGTGTTACTGTCGCCCCGAGCCGGCCCCCCCTCGCGGCGCTCGGCCTGCTCGCGGAGAATCAGCGTCCGCGGGCGTTTCGCTGAACATCGGTCCTGATCGATTTAAAGGTCCCAGAGGCAGGATTATGAAGTATTAGCTCATCGTGCCGTGGCTCCGTCCGTCAGATAACCTGAACCCTTCCACCTTCTCACTGATCTCAGGGATCCAAATCTGTCTGTGACTGGCGGTGGTTCGCTGAAAGCTTTTTAATTCCCTCCCCTGATGGAGGCAATGCTGTTGTCAAGGCAACCCCATTGTAGAGCGCCGAGCTCGGCCTTTTCCCCGCTCCGTCCGCTGCCTGCGAGCGTCCCCGTCTCAGTGGGGGGGGATTTGTTCCGTGTTGTCGCTGCCACAGTTCTGGACGCCATCAGCCGACCAAGGTGAAGCTATTTCACAGCGGCCTGGATCTCAAAGCCGACGTTTGCGAGCAGCTCGGATGAGCTCGCTTCGTCACTCGAAGGGCACGTCGACGGCCGCCTGCGTCTTCCTGTTGAAGCCACTCCATCTGTGTTTGCTCTCAGACGGGCACGGAGCTGAGGACGCCGTCCCAGGGGCAAACCTGGAAAGGTGATGAGATCCCAGAGAGTTGAGGACAACTCCTTGAATTGTCTTCGCTGCAGATTTGTGCGGTGACAGCACCTCTAATCTCACATCTGCATCCCGGCATCTTCCAGCCCAGAGACTCTGTGTCATCAGTCTTTTTAAACGCATTTCCAGCGGCTTTATCAGGAGCACAAAGACGTCTCCAGCTGCCCTTTGCAGCACACGGCGATTCAAATGAATAAATAAACAGCTCCATTTCAGGATTATTATGTTTCCTCTGCAAATATAGAAACAGGGAGAAAGGGGAGGGGGGGGGGCTGAAAGGAAAGAGTGGCCGTGTTCAAAGAGTGACTGGTTGTGAAGGTTAATTCCATGGGGTGCATTACTGGGAGGCCACCCAGGTGTCTTTGTGGGCCCCTGGAGACAGACCTCCTGTGGGCGGCGGCTTATTGGTTTCTTCATCCCGTTCCATTAAAAAAACAAAAGATGATTTTATCAGCAGGAAGCCACGGCCTCATCCTGGTCTGTGCCGTGATCGTGTTACGAGATATTTTCTTCACGTTTTCACATCGAGGAATCTTTGCACTGAGTCTGTTTCTGACTGTGGCTGCGTCCCCAGGTTCGCCGCTCATTCCCAGCAGCGTCGTCCAGCACGAGGCTCAGGGATGCCAGGGAGCGGCGGCGTTATGAAAGACCACGCCTCCTTCCTCTGCTCAGGCTGACTGCGACAGTGACAAGCTCATGGACGATGCGTTACCTGTATTTCACCACGCTCACACATGGACGGGCAGCTGGCGAGGGGATGGTCAGCGTGACGCTGCGGGGGGGGGGTGTGACTCACCTGTGGGATGAGACACTGTGGCTGGCGTCCTTTCATTTCAGGAAGTGAGTGGGATAAATCAGATCAGTCTGCTTCACTTTGGAAACACAACTGTTCCCTTTTTATTTTTACATTTTGCTTTGTTTTCTTTCCCACTGTCACGTTCCGGCTGCTGCTGCAGGAGCAAAATATTTGGCCTAATTTGTGTGTGTGTGTGTGAAGCCAGTAGGTGTTCACGGACAGACTTGGCATCACGTATGTTCATTGTAGATGCGGCGAGGGTTTGAAGCTCATCCTGAACTTTTAATTAGTCAGATTATCCAAACAGCTGTCTGCTGGCGCTCCCTCCAACACACACAAACACGCAGTGTGATAATGCTACACACGTGAGCGCCGCCGGGCGCCCTCACAGCGCCGCGTGATAAGTGTTGCGAGCGCGTCCTCCGTGCTGGATGTGGCCGTATCACCTGCAGAGACACAAAGCAGAGTGTGTTTACCAGCAACACAACGCTAGATTAAAACGTTCTTAAACCGCAGTGGAACAAAAGTAGAAAACACGTGGATATAGAAATAATGTTCGCTGGGTAAAGCAGCCTGGTGTTTTTGCAGTTTAATACCTGTTTGTTATTTTCCTTCCATTGAGGAGACTCTGGCACGGGGACCAGTCCGTCTCTGCTGTGGCCAGGTTAGTTGAGCTCCTCCAGTTGGAGCCGGGCTTTGAGGCGGCTCCTCTCTCTCCAGAGAACCAGCTGCTGTCTTGTAGTTGAACCCTCCACAGGCTGTCCCCCCCCCCGTCTCAGGGGAGCTGTGTGGCACCTGCTGGGCTTAAATGGTGGCTTCTCTTCTGTGGCTGAGGCAAAAACAATTTCCATTCGCCCATCTGCCTCAGAAAGCGTTTCCTCGCCTGCTTCCCTCTCGTGTGCTGATTCTGCGTGTGCGGTCACATGAGCGCTGCCTCTCCTCAAGGTCGGCGCCGACGCATGAAGCGAACAGTTGGAGTAAATGCAGGAGTCGTCGGGGCCGTCGGGGCCGTTGCCGCGTTCCGCCGATTGGCTCAGGCACCGCTGAGTGGATTCGCCTGTCAGGCTGTCAGTCCACAGCTCTCCCCACTTCTCCTCCGTCTCTATCCTCCCTTTCTGTCACTCACCTTTCCCTGACGTCTCGCTGCTGTCACGATAGCGGCTCTGTCAGAGCAGGAGCGGCTGATGAGGAGCCACCTCCAGACCAGTGGAGCTGCAGCCACCGTCTGACCTTCTTTACATACGCACGCACAGTCTATTTCTGGACTCACTGCCAAGTGGTTAGTGTGACGGAGAAGCGTCAAAGCCTGATTGAGCCGTCACAGGTACGAACACGTCCATCAGATGTGGAGCAGAGAGCAGGAGGAACAGAACCCAATCAGTGCACGGGGCTGAAAGGTCATAGGTTCATCATGTGGCCGTGGATGGTGGAGGAAGGAAGGTCAGAGCCGGGCCATGTGCACGGGGCTGTGGCAGCATGTGAGGAGGCCGCAGACAGGGGGCGCTGCAGGACCTGGCATTCTGGAGCCATCAGTCCCCAGTGTCTCTCTCCCCCTCACTCGCAGCATCACACACTCTCTCTCTCTCCTCGGTGCTCTCCTCATCCATCCCTCCATGGTGGAGAGCAGAGAGAGGGGATCGGGCTCCCAGGCTTCCCTGACCGAGGGGCTGGATCTGGGCGAGCAGAGTTGGGAGCAGGACTGGACTTTGGGGGATTCCACTGGGACCAGTCCGGCTGGGAGACTGTTTGCGTCTCAGAACCTGTGGAGAAGGGAGACTGTGGCCATTCAGCGTGTCACCGTGCGCGTGAGCGTCTGCTCGCCTTCTCGGCCGCTGGCGCCGCTGGTGCGCGTCCTCCGACAGCCGCAGACGGAGCCGGAGATTCAGGTTTGATTCAAATGCAGCCATCAATGAATTCGTTCAGCTCTGACGGATTAGTGCAGCGCGCGTGTGTGTGCGTGTGTGTGTGAGAGAGAGAGACAGCGTCTCGACTGAAGAAGCGCAACATGATGAATGAATGGATGAATGAAACATCATCAGAAAAAAACAGACTGAAAACTTCCAAACTGGCTCATCCATGAATTCATGCGCCGCTCGTCAATGTCACCCCCGTCCTGCCTGAGTGCTGTGGTCCAACGTGTCTCTGTATGTCTCTGTGCGTGTCTCCGTGTGTGTGTGTGTGTGTGCAGCTCTCACAGCGTCTCACACTCGGGATGATGGAGGGAAAAAGAGGAAGGGATGCTGAAGGTTAGAGGAACGTGTGCTGGTTAATGCTGGCTACCCCCCCCCCTTTGAAATGTGATTGTGTTGGTGTATGTGGAGAGATGGAGCGTTTGTTGGGGGGCTGCTGGTGCTGGTGGTGGTGGTGGTGGGGGGGGTGCTTATTTTAGCCTGTTGTCCCCTTTCCGCTCCCCCATGGGAGTTGCCCTTGCCTTCCATCTCTTTCATCCCCTATACCTCCATCTCTTCTTCCTGCTGAGACAGCGAGATGTGGAAGAAGGTGAAGGGATGGGGGGTGGGGGGGGGGGGGGGGGCCCTGGGGGGGGGGGGGGGGGGGGGGGGGGGGGGGGGGTCACTATTTGCACAGGAGGCGTGGTGCACCTTGGACAGGTCTCAAATTCACCGCAGCATAGTAATAATGCCGATGGAGGGAAAAAGAGGAAGGGATGCTGAAGGTTAGAGGAACGTGTGCTGGTTAATGCTGGCCCCCCCCCCCCCTTTGAAATGTGATTGTGTTGGTGTATGTGGAGAGATGGAGCGTTTGTTGGGGGGCTGCTGGTGCTGGTGGTGGTGGTGGTGGTGGGGGGGTGCTTATTTTAGCTTGTTGTCCCCTTTCCGCTCCCCATGGGATTTGCCCTTGCCTTCCATCTCTTTCATCCCCTATACCTCCATCTCTTCTTCCTGCTGAGACAGCGAGATGTGGAAGAAGGTGAAGGGATGGGGGGTGGGGGGGGGGGGGGGGGCGGGGGGGGGGGGGGGGGGGGGGGGGGTCACTTGACCCAAGTGGGGTGAGGGTGAGCGAGAGGAGAATGGAAGGAACAACAGTTCTCAGGGTGATTTATGTGCCGACGTCTCTCCACACGTGTTTGGCCACTTGACCCCTCCACCACTGCGCCGAGAGACGCAGCGTGAGAGCGAGGGCCGCGGCGTTGAAGGGATTTGGCTGATTCAAAGAGTTTGCGGGGCGCCGCGTGGGTTTCTGGGTCATGTGTCCCTCCTGGAACTTCTCCCGATAATGATCTTTGTTTCTCTGCTGCTGCTGCTGGAATGAGAAGGACTGAGTGGTTGATCTGGTGAGGGAGGTGTGACTCTGACTCCTGCCCCTTGTGTTCCTCCAGGGGGCGTGATCGACAAGGACCTGCGCCACTACCTCAACCTGCGCTTCCAGAAAGGCTCCGTGGACCACGAGCTGCAGCAGATCATCCGGGACAACCTCTACCTCCGCACCGTCCCCTGTGAGTCCCCCCCCCCGGCTCCTTGAGTGAGACGCATCTGGTCCGTCTCTGTCCCTCTGAGGCTGGAGGAAATGAGACCTGTGCTCTCCAGGGCGCCCATAAGCTTGTTTGTTGTAATTCCATTATGTCATTGATTTAGTATGTCGTTCCCATGACACTGGGCCAGCTGGGATCGGAGGATTAAAGACAGAAAGCACAGGGTATGACCGCAGGTCAGCGTCAATCACAAATACTGCGTCCTGGATTTCCCATCATGCAATTGAATGTACCCACTCTGCCCATAGCTATCTCCCATAAGTCCCATCCAGGCTGAGCGTGATGGGACCAGTGAGGCTGGAGCTGGTCTGAACATCTTTGAAGAGCTCATGGTGGAGTTGAAATAGTTTTGTCACGGTCACGCGTGTCACTGGGGACGACGTGTCACAGTTTCATCCCAGTAAGAGTCTGAACAGACAACAGGATCTAAGAAGAGCTATTTGTTTTCAACAGAGGTGCAATTTAGTCTAACAGCCACTCACAGAGGCGCTGTCAGGGAGGAGGAGGAGGAGGAGGAGGAGGAGGAGCAGAGAGAGAGCGAGACGGGATGAGAGGACACACGCTAACTACATAGCTGAATGGACTGCTGCAGGAGGACAGGTTAGCGTCCACGTGTAGGTAGAGACTCTGTGGGCTGACAGGACAGGTGATGGATGGATGAGTGTGTCCTGTCCGTGGTCTCAGACTCTTCAGCCTCACCTCTTCTCATATCTCATATCTTCTCTGGTCTCTAATGGGTCGGGTCTGACTTCACGTGTATTACGAGTTGAACTGACCTGAGCAGGATGTCACTGATGATGTGTGCAGTGCCATACATCAGCAGCGTAAGGTCAACAAAGGTCATCAGTGGTCACCAGGTCAATGGACCCAGATCCAGATGGCATGTTCACTCCAGGTGAGAATCTCTGGTCCCACCAGATGAGACCAACTCTTATCTACAGCCGAGAGCCTGCTGCGCTCCGTGATGAGGGGGCGAGGGAGAAAAGAGAATTGTAAGTGATAGATCTGAAGTGGATCATCACAGCAATTTAAACATAAGCCCAGACTGGAGCCCAGGAGGCTGCTGCCACTCATCCCAATCACGGAGGCTGGGCGGCGTGGCGCAGGGCAGCCCGGCCTCTGCCAGCTCTTAGACAAATTGCCTGGTTGGAACCCAAGGTCAGAGCGTTAATAGCCTGAGCCCATGTGAAATCAGGCCTATCGTGTGGTAATCCACACAGATTAGATGAGGGAAGGAGTGAGTGTGTGTAGACTGGCCTCACTCAATCCAGCATGAGTGAGGAGGAACTGGAAAACACGGCGCTTCAACCAGCTGACTTTTGTACAGTGTCACTGTGTGTGTGTGTGTTGAGCAGGAAAACTATTTGAAAACACTTTGAAATATTCAGACTCAGCCATTTGGTGGGCACATCATCAGGTTTTCATCCTCGTTTTAAATCAAATAAACATGAACCATGAAGGCCATCAGGTTTATGTCACTTCCTTTCCCAGAAGCTGAGTCCTTTTTTTTCCACGTGCTCATTATTTTCCATTGGTTCGTTATTCGCTGGGGGCCGGAGCCCACACGAGATCAGATGAGTATCTTTTTATCCTGGGCTCTGTCCGTTGATATTGACGTAGCGTGTGATGATTCTGAGCCTATGGTGTAGCCCGACTCTCCTCATGTCGCCAGGAAGCAGCGCGGCGGCCACGGCGGCCTCCTGCGGCGAGCGCCGTCGTCCGTCCGATCCAAAGCCGCCGTGGAAATGAAGAAGAGCCTTTAAACTCGACGAGTTTACCAAGGGTGCGATCGTGTGTTGCCGTGCACGTGGGCTTTCAGCTGCGTGGTTTATTTGCTCGGTCTGCACGTGCGTGCACAAACAACATATGCCCTGATAGCAGGAAGTGGCGGCTGAGCCTGTCAGTTCATGGCTGTTTTGATGCCTACAGGGCATCCAGTGTGGTAATGGCTCGGCCCACTGGGTGCAGGGTTGATGAGAGAGAGAGAGACGAGTGCGTCCATCTGTCTGTCCACAGTTTGATCGTGGCTGAGTCTTCGAGCAACGCAGGAAATATGAATTTCTCCTGCTGCTTCCTCCCTTCATTATCAGTTCCATCTCGCCGGAACCAACTTCGTTTTTCTACCGTGTTTGTCAGACTGAGTGCATTTCAATTAGTTCAATTGGCCGCTTATTGAAAAGGTCAACGTGCAACAGGAGGAGGAGGAGGGGCTTGTAGTCTCTGGAGGTCGCTCGGCGGCCAGGACAGGGAGGACAGGGGGGACAGGGGGGACAGGGACTAGGTGGAGCTCTGTCGCAGGGAGATTCTTCTCATTTGTCGTTTGGCCGGTGGATCCACTTCCTGTCTGACACCAGGTTGGACGGATCAGACAGTTACCTCCGATCAGGAAGCTCCTTCTCTTTCTCATCCCTCCATTTGGTCTCTGTTCTCACCCCCCCCTCCTACTCATTGACTCATTGGAGGCAGGGAGGGGTTTCCATGGCAACTGCCTCCACTCCCCGTCTGCGTCAAAGGCTCGACTCCTCTTAAACTCTTTCTTTTTCTTCCCCTCCGCCTCCTGCTCCTCCTTCCATCCCTCACTGTCCTCGTCTCGTGAAGACATCGGCTGTGGGACGATAGGGTCAAATAAAGTTAGACTGACCACGGTTGAAGTGAGAGTAAGGACATGTAGGTCAATTAAGTGTTATTTGAATGTGTGTGTGTGTGTGTGTGTGTGTGTGGGGGGGGG